>WEDG01004049.1:0-57313 GCA_017591395.1 Schistocephalus solidus | reverse complement strand
GGTGCACTGTTACGCATTCGCCATCTCGAAGAATCGAATATGAGTATTCTCGGTCATCGGCTTAGCGTCTGAATGTAACTACACCCTTACTCGACTGTAACAAAAATGTGTAATAGACGATTTGGGCAAAGCAGAGTTGTTAAATTCGTTTTTTGCCAACCACTTTACCACTGAAACTAGCCCCACTCCTACAATTCCTCTGCTTTCAAATTCGCTTCTAACAAACATTAATTTCTCGCCTTCGTGTACTCAAAAAGAAAAATCTTACCTTTAAAATTTACATTCGGTTGGAACTGATAACATTCCAAACTCACTTTTTAATTAGTTAAGGGATTTTCCACCTATGCTAAGCAAGTTATTCTCAGTTTTTCTCGAAAATGGTTTCTTCCCCGAGTATTGGAAAACTTCTATTATAATACCCGTTTTTAAATCTGATTCCCGCTCGGACATTCCTAACCATCGTGGTGTTCATAAAACGCCCTCTCTTGCTAAACTATTCGAAAAACTAATTGGAAAACAAATCATGGATTTTTGCATCAGCAATCAAATTATCGACTTTCCCTAACACGGCTTCTAACCGGACCACTCAAAAAATCACAAAATTTCGTTTACGCTGACGATCTCAAGTGCATTTACTCATTTTCTAAAGACACTGCCAATGTTGCTAAAATCAATACTGATCTACTTATGCTCTCACGTTGGAGCTATACTTGGCAGATGGAGTTTTCTTCATCCAAGAGTAGTTTTATGTGTTTTGGCCACGCTAAGCTTCCTGGACCCCTCGTATTTCAAAAAAGTACACTTTTAGAACGATCAACCATAAAAGACTTAGGTCTAAGTTACACGAACAAGCTAGCATTATCGCCTCATGCAGATCGAATTTCTGCAAAGGCTGCACAGATATGTGGTTTTATATCGCAAAATTTCTTCCGTCCGGAAATAAAGTTAGACCTGTACCGCATGTTTGTTCTTCCTATTCTAGAATACTGCTGTCCCCTCTTTGGGCTGATGAACGCCTCTGACCGCAGTAAGATTGAAAAAGTTCAGAGGGTTTTTACTCGAAGACTTTTTTCTCTTCCTGGATCCAGTATCTCTTTAACGGATAGATGCCAGTTAGCAAACATTAAATTTCTGTGGGTTAGAAGACTCGAAGCCGGTCTCCGCTTCCTGTTTCACTTTAACTCTAGCCCAAATCTCCCACGAATTAACGCTCTCACTCCGGTAGATCGACCCTATGCCACTCGTAATTCCTCCATGATCATTTCACCACCCCCTTCGCTCCACAACTAACCGGTTTCAGTTTTTTGCCTCCAAATATGCTTTCATCTGGAATTATCTTCCACTGCATATTCGGTTGTCGTCTACATTAGCTATTTTTAAAACAAATTAACGCAAATTTAACTTCGGAAGATATAAAGTCCTTATTGTCTGTTTCCTTCCCTAACTCGCAACTTTTGGATTTCGAAAAGGGTCCTCCTGGTATTTGAGGCAGCTCCCTTGATATTATATTGGTCTCTTATTATATGTCCATCATCCTCTGCAGAGTCAATCTTATATTGGTCTCTTATTATATGTCCATCATCCTCTGCAGAGTCAATCTTTGCATTCACTTTTTGCCCCCCTCCTTTCAAACTAGCATCGCCAAGTCTTGACAACCTTGGTACTTTCCTCCGCTTTGCAACCCCGACGATGGTCTCCAGGTTCAGTTGAGGATTAAGGCGGGTTCTTATGGTTTTGCCTCTTTGATTAGTGGACTATGCAGTCGGCAAGGTCGCATCTCGATGATGATCTCATGACCTCTACTGTCCCCTCTTCGTTTTGACCCCTGTGTCCACGATGAGTTCATCCTCTCTCACCTCCACTGGTGGTTACAAACAGTAGCTCTGACTGCTATATTATCTCTCACACGACAAGGAGCGTTCCGAACCCTCATACGTTGTCAGCAACATCACAACACTATCCCACTGCATCTAGCTATTAATTTTTTTTAGTGAAGCAGTTTTTTCTCCTATTTTTTTTAAATTGGCAGCTCGCTGAACTCCACCTCCGATTTAACCGTAGGAGTTTTTTTACTGCTTCTTTTCTAGTTCACCGTTTATGTTAAAGATTGTTGACTATTGTTTTAAAAATGGAAAATCGTTCTGAATCGGATATGCCTACCATATTGTTCATTTCTGCTGTTAATATGGCTGCTCACATAGTGCAGCAATTATCCACTTTGTATTTATTTATACCGCGATACTAAGTTTGAAATGATGGGGCTCTGTTAGCCTTAAATATACAATTTATTTATTTATTTAAACCTGTCACATGTTTTTTCTAACTCTACTAACCTCTCTTCGTAATGATCATCTATCTGTATTAGTTATCTATTATGATCTTAGTAAGGCCTTCGATAAGGTGCTTCAAAAACGACTTCTAGCTAAACTAGAAGATATAGGATTTTGTAGTCCTCTTTTTGACTATATTAGATCAAATCAAAATGATCGAAAAAAACGTTTTAGTAGGGTTCTCATACTCAAGTGCTACCCCGGTTGTTAGTGGTGTCCTTCAAGGTACCGTATTTGGTCCTTTGTTGTTCTCACTGTATATAAATGATATTTCATCGATAGTTAAACATTCTCAATCTTTTATTTATGCTGATGACCTCAAATACGTGTATTTCTTCTCTAACTCTACGACCGAATGGTGCCTAGAATAAATTAATTCAGACTTTGACGCTCTTTCGGCCTGGAGCTCCACATGGCTAATGCAGTTCTCACCTACTAAGTGTCGCTACATGTGTTTTTGGCCTGTAAGGCTGCCGCAATCTCTTATTTTTGAAGGTTGCCCTATGATTGAATGTTCCTCCATCAAAGACACTAATAAATTATATCTTTCGCGTCATTCCGATAGAATTACGGCCAAAGCTGCTCAGATTTGCGGCTTTATTTCTTAAAATTCTACCTTCCTGAAATTAAATTAAGACTTTATCGTATGTTTGTACTTCCCATTCTTGAATTTTACTGCCCTTTCATCGGTTTAATGAACTAATCTATCCGTTCAAAAATTGAAAATGTCCAAAGACATTATACAAAATACTCCTATTTCCGACTCTTTCAACTACTTCCTACTCAACAAGATGCCAGCTAATGAAGCTAAAATTTCTTTAGGTCAGGAGACTTGAAGCAGGCTTTTTTCTCCTTTTCCGACTAAATAATAGTTCAACTCTCTCCAAGCTTTCTGTCATTGCCCCCGTTAGTCTTCCTTATAACCTAAGAAATTCTGCACTAATTATACCTCCCCTGCATCCTCCACGTGTAAACGCTCTCTCTTCTTTGCATCTAGGTATAGTTTTCTTTGGAATAACTTGCCAATTGAAATAAGGTCGTTAACTAGTTTATCTGCATTCAAGCAAAGACTGCACATTTATCTTACCACTGATTCTATTCTTTTCCTCATCTTATCCCAGTAGCTTTCCCCATGACTCGGGGAAAGGACCATCGAGAATTTAAGTGACCCTGTTGAAACTATATTTTTGCTACCTCGAGTCGCTTATGAACTATGATGTCTCCTTATATCACCAGTCCTCCAAACGACGACGTCATTTGGACGTACACATTCGGTGGTCCACAGTCTAAAATGTTACCGTTTCTTTGGATACTAAGATCATGAACGAATCACTTTGACGTTTCATTATCTCATTCTGAAATGTTACTACCGTATTACCCTACTCTACCACCTGACAATTTTTTTCCGAAGCAGTTTTTTTCTCCTTCGTTCTATTCAAAAATGAAGATCTATTGTACTCTACCTCCATTTTTTATGGAAGGAATTTTTTTCGCTGCCTAGTTTTTCTAGGTCACCATTAATTTTAAAACTTCGCATACTGTTGACATAGCAGGACAAGTTATGTATTAATACATTTTATCGGCACACATTGTCATAACTTTATTTCGTTATTCATGTTTGCTTAGACAGTGCCTTGCCGGTTCTAACCAAATATAAATTCCAATTCCAAAAGACCTTGATCAAATTCAAGATGATGCGTCACCCGCAGAAAATTACCTACTCAATGCGGCTCAGTGGGGGTTCTTCATAAAAGGTCTTGTGACTGGCCAGCTCTCTTTCTTTGATCATGTGCTACAATCAAGACAGCAGTTTTCAAATTAACACCGTTTACTTCGATTTCACGAAGGCTTTTGATCGTGTTGACCATGATGTCCTCCTGTTAAAACTTGCCTTTTTCGGCATAGGTAGCAAGCTTCTGAACATGATATCCTTCTATTTGAATACTAACGCACAACGAGTTAAAACTTCCGATGTTATTTCCAACCCTTCGCGTGTGAGGATTGGAGTTATTCGGGTAGCATGCTCGGCCCGCTTCTATTTTGCCTTTTTGTCAACGATGTTCCTGATTGTTTTCATTATGGAAGGCCCTTTATGATCGCTGATGAAGTAAAAGTTGCCTATCGATCTAAAACAGTCAATTGCAAAATCGTGCTTAAGCTTTTTAAAAAAGGATCTTCAGCCCTTCACTCAGTGGTCGCACATGGCACCGTTCGCTTTCCTGTCACTAGTGCTCTGTTATGGTAATTGGTGACAACCATCAGCCCCATGTGAGCATAGACGGTCACGACAAAAATGTGCCCGGAGTTATAAGGATCTGGGCATACCATATTCTAGTAGTCTTCATCTGTCAGAGCACTGCGGTCTGATTGTCTCTAAAGCACGCCAAACTACTGGGTTTATTCTCAGAAATTTCAAAACCGTTAATATTAGAATCAGCCTCTATAAAATGTATGTCAGGCCTAGTCTGGAATATCACTCATTTCTATTTAGGCTTCTGACCGCTAGTGAACGAAAGAAGATAGAATCAGTCCAGCACTTTTTTACACAAAGAGTTTTCTATTCAGATCACCGAAACCTGTCCTATCACCAACGCTGTGAGCTTACAAGCCTTGATACGGTGTGGCTTTGCTGATTACAGAAGGGACTATTTTTACTGTTTAAACTACTAAACAGTCGTACATTTAACCCCCTTACATCTCTGAGGCAACTCCACCACTCTCGGTGCACCAGTCATCTGGAGATAATTTTATTTCTTCCTTTGGCACGAATTTTTAGATACTGTCCATTTTTTCATTAAACGCTATAACACTCTGGAATAAGAAACCTAGAAGTATCCAAATTCCAAAAAACCTATCCTTTGTTTACAAGAGCTGTCAAAAGTTTTCTACATTCAGGACACCTTCCGAAAATTGTGGGTGCTGACTCTGTGAAAGCTCTTTTCCTTTCTGATGGCGTTCACGGACTCTAAATCCTGTGCCGGACTTCATGCTAAGGCCAATATTGCTAGCTCTGCAGACCTTAATCGGCTTATTTCTCAGTTGACAGCGGACAGCCGTTCGCCGACATACCTGCTGGTACAGAATAAAGGATCCATAGGACTGAAAGTAGAAGTTCTACACCGTGCACCTGTGTCAACGCTTCCCCGTCCTGAACTTAAATCACTCAATAAGCTGCACTTTTTCTCCTGAACACACTTGAAAGAATGATCAGGATTTTTTTTTCTTGTCAGCTCGACCCTCTACTGTATATCTTTTTTGATCTTCCCTGTAAACTGGCAAATAATTATTTTATAAATAAGCATTCTCGTATGCATTCCAGTAACGTGAGAATCAACTGGTATTTGATTTTTCTCTAGAGGTACTTTGGATTAGCAATTCACAGCCACAGGTAAGTGTGAAAGGTGGCTGCTGTGTCAACGAGTGAATCGTGGAGCAGTATGCAAGCACGCATGCTCGCAACGCATCATCACACGTAAAGCTAGCCTGGTGATCTTCAAAAGCCTTTAGTTAACCAACTAGCGTCTTATTCGTTCGCTTCACCTGACCGTTACCTTGCGGATGGTAAGCCGTGGTGCGTGTCTTATTTGCCTTTAAGTAACTACAAAGACTGTGAAGAACCACGCTTTCAAACAAAGAACCTCGATCTGAATGGAACGCATATACATTCCCAATTAATAAATGTTGCCTGGGTAACAGTTTCAGCTGACTTGTTGCGCAGGGTTCTGCTTCAGTAATTTTGGTAAAGAAGTCAACCATCACTAGGATATATCGGTTCTCCCGGACTGATGGCTTTAATGGTCTAAATAAGTCAACGCCCAGGCATTCGTTGGGTATCCCATAAAAATTGCCTGAGAAGCAGCCCTATTCAACTGTCGTAGCGGTTTGATCTGATTTTACAGGGTGCAATACTGAATAAAGCTCCAAACCGACCGCTTCAAGTCAGGCCAGGAGTATCGACAACTTAGGGCTCACTTGGTCTTATGGATGCCTATATGCCCCAATTGTGTGTGGATTTTATTAAGAAAGTTCAAAGGTGCAAGCCTATTTACCTCAAATAAACTGAAGTGAACATCTAATACCATGGATAATGGAAGGGGGATACACCCTGGGTACTGTTGGCCATCCCGATAGAACAAAACTCAATAATCCACAAAGAGTGTGTCCCACACCGTGTGCAGGTAACCCTTCTCATATCTGTGGCATCTCAGTTGAACTGCATTCAGTGGTCAAGAACAATTTATGTTCCTTTGGTATCTTGGCCAATATAAGGATCCTCTTGCTGAGCCTGTGCCAAAATACGGCTTGGGTAGTCTTTTAGTGACACGGTTCTAATTTTTATGTCTGTACATGATAGAAATCCACCATAGGGACAGAAAGGCTTCCGAGAGAGTATCGGCATTATTGTGCTGACGTCCTGGGCGGTATAGGCACACAAAATCATACCCGGCTAGTCTCTCTTGCGACCTATCAACCTGGCCTTCAGTGTTCTTAAAGTATTGCTACCAGGCAAGAGAGCTATGATCCGTGCGCAAAACGGAAGGCCGGTATTGAAAGTATGGCTAGCTTTCTTTCACGAAGTGTGTGCGTGCTAGCATCTCTCTTCTAGTCACGCAGTAACGGCATTCTGCCTTCGTCCGAGATCGGCTTAGATAGTGAATAACATCCTCTCTACCATCTGGTTGTTGCTGAGAGAGGACGGTGCTGATGGCAGTGTCACAAGCATCGGTAGCTAGAACAAAATTCCTGGCCTCATTTCTAATGTCGGAAAAAACTACAATCGGAGTGGTGCACAACTTATCCTTCGATGTCTATAAGCTACTCGTACAAGCAGGATTCCACTTAACTTGTTTGTCTTTCTGGGTCAGCTTTTGAAGCGGGCCGGCTATGTGCACATAGTCTTTGATTAATGTTATTTAGTGAGAAGCCAGTCCTAGAAAACTGTGGACTTCGGTTACGTCCGTAATGCTGGGTCACTCAAGAATTTGCCTCACTTTATCCTCGTCCGTTTCTATGCCCGAGTTAGAGACTACATGCCCTAAAAACTTGACACGAGGTTTTATAAAAACACACTTACAGTGCTTAAGTGTTCGAAACTGCCTATCGGAGGCTGTAAACATGGCTCAGACATGGTTAATGTGGCTAGCAAAATCCTTACCAAGAACATTAATGTCATCCCTATAAACTTGGCATTTATCGGGAACAAGCTCAGCTAGGACTTTGTTCATAAGTCATTGAAAATTTCATGGAGCAAAGGGTGTTTTCTCAAACTCTTCGAGATTTGAGAGGACTGCAAAAGCAATCTACTCTCTGTCCAGGGTTCGGACTTCTACCTCCCAGTAGCCGGCAGCTGTATCTAGAGTAGAGAACACCTGATTACCCGAAAGGGCATCTAGGGTTGCATAAATACGGGCATGACAGAATAACAATCTAGATATTTAAAAAATAATTTAACTCCATCTTCCAAATTTTATATTGTTCTCCTATTAGGTCTTTATACATTTATTAACATAACGACACTTTTGTAACGTTGTTACGACTTCTTATGCGTTCTTGTGTTTGGCGTGATGCTTACCACCTCTGTTCAGTACTCACACTGACGGAAAATGACTACAGGTGCCTAACTTGCCCATATGTATGTAAAAAATTCAATTTTTCAATTTATTGAGGGAAATAGGCATGGGCCTTTTAGTACCCTATGGTAACCCTTAACGTCCGCAGTCGCTACATATGTGGTTGCGGATCAGAAAAATATGGTGGCTCAATTTCAAAGGCTCACGTTTAGATAAGAGTGATTACGTAACGAACAACCTCGTTCTAAGCCAGAGGCTGTGTCCTGTGTTTTATGTTAGCCCGTCTGTGCTACGCTCAGTGACTTCGGTCGCTGCACAAGAATGATGTAATAACCTCACGGAAAATGAAGCCAATCACCGAAATGCACTCAACCGCCAATAGAAAAGTCGGCGGCGCCTGACAACCTCATAGTGTAACGGGCCCGTATTAGATGCGCAACGAATCCAAATGAACGACGCCCAAGAGAGAACAAGACAGTAGGCAAGGGGAAGAGTTTAGGGATTAGTTGAAGCTAGAAGTTGATATTCTAATAGGGGCTTGGTCCTGTGAGGATCCTTTGGTGGGGATTGGCTGTCCTGGGGAGGTCTTCGGGAGGTCCGTAGGAGAAGGAAAGGTGATGACTGGAGAAGCGTCAGTGGGCGGTCTCCGGTCCAAAGTGATGAGCCTCAATTCTCCTCGGTATTTATGTCATATTCTCCAGACGATTTGATAGGTTAACATAGAATAGACCAATGGGTTTGCGTAAATCATACGTTGTAGATAGAAAAGAACCCATAGGGTTAAGAGTTAAGATTTTATGGACTTCCGGGCTGGCGCTAGTAATCTGCTAGTAATCTGGGCTACTAGAGCAAATTGAGAAACTTTGATTCCATCTTTACATTGCCCCCTCCTGCGTAAAGTTTTCGCTGTCCTCAGCGAGCTCAATGTCATTTCGCAAACGCACGGAGTCCCTTGAATTTTGAATGCTATAAGGCATTACGGTTTCTTCTCCACCTTCGGGTGGGATTTCAACCCACCTCTCGACCCCCTCATGATCTACGTAACGCACTGCATCGCCTGGGTGTTCTACTCTGTGGTTATCTTCCATTGGCCTTTCCCCCAGTTTAAGTCGATTAAAGTGAACCGTGAATTCAGAGGTGAAAGGTCGATTTCGATCTTGAATGACGCAGTTCGTATCAGAGAGCATTCTGGTGACGGTATATGGCCCTGACCAGTCCATTACTAACTAACTCGGTAAGCCCAGGGGAGTCGCATGTTCCCTGAGCCACACCACATCACCGACCTCATATGGACACCCATGTGCCAGCCTGTCATAGTGTTCCTTTTTGGTGCCTCTGGGCTCCTTGTAAGTGTATCCGTGCTTCCTCCGTGGCTATACGCATTTTCTTGTGGAGTGCAGCGACGTAAGAACCAACCGGTATTTGATTATTCTCAAGAGGTACCTGTAGATCCTCTGGTATTCGCATTTCACGACCACAGGTGAGTGCGAAAGGCGTCTGTTGTGTCGAAGAGTGAATCGTGGAGCGGTATGCGAGCATGCATGCTGGCTACGCATCATCCCACGTGAAGGGAGCCTGACGATCTACAAAAGCCTTTAGTAAACCAACTAGCGTCCTATTCGTCCGCTCCACTTGACCGTTTCCTTGCGGATGGTAAGCCGTGGTGCGCGTCTTATTGACCTTTAAGTATTTACACAGACTGTGAAGGACCGCGTTTTCAAACGAGGACTCTCGATCCGAATGGATCTGTTCTGGTGCGCACCATCTACATACCCAATTGTTAAAGATGGCCTGGGCAACAGTTTCAGCCGACATGTTGGGAAGGGGTTCCGCTTCAGCCATCTTGGTAAAGAAATCAACCATCACTAGAATATATCGGTTGCCCCGAACTGATGGCGGTAGTGGTCCCACTAAGTCAACGCCTACACGTTCGTTGGGGTATCCCGTCAGAATAGGCTGAAGAGCAGCCCTATTCAGCTGTCGTGGCGGTTTGATCTGATTGCACAGGGGTGCAATACCGAATAAAGTTCCACACTGACCGCTTCAAGTTAGGCCAGTAGTATCGGCGCCTAAGGGCCCACTCGGTCTTATGGATGCCCACGTGCCCCAACTGTGTGTGGATTCTATTAAGAACCTCGTCTACCATGGATAAGGGTAGAAGAATACGTCGCGGGTATTGTTCGCCATCCCGATAGAACAAAACGTCATTATCCATAAAGAGTTTGTCCCACACCGTGTGCAAGCAACGCGTCTCATAGCTATGGCCTCTCAGTTCAACTGCACTAAGTGGTCGAGAACCACTTAACTTCCTATGATATATCGGGCCAATATGAGGATCTCCTTGCTGAGCTTGCGCCCAAAGACGGCTTTGGTCGTCTTGTAGTGACACGGCACTAATGTTAATGTCTGTACATGACGGACATTCGCCATGGGGACGGTAGGGCTTCCGAGAGAGAGCATCAGCATTATTGTGCTGACGTCCTGGACGGTATATGCATTCGAACTCATACCCGGCTAGTCTCTCTTGCCACCTAGCGACCTGTCCTTCAGCGTTCTTAAAGTTCTGCAACCAGGTCAGAGAGCTATGATCCGTGCGCACGATGAAAATGCCGGTATTGGAGGTATGGCCGGCATTCCTCCACGAAGTGGGTGAGTGCGAGCATCTCCCTTCTGGTCACACAGTAACGGCGTTCTGCCTTTGTCAGGGATCGGCTTAGATACTGAATGACGCCCTCTGTACCATCTGGTTGTTGCTGGGAGAGGACGGCGCCTATGGCAGTGTCACTAGCATCGGTATCTAGAATAAATTTCCTGGCGTCATTGCTTATGTCAGGAAAAACTAAAATAGGAGTGGTGCACAACTTATCCTTCAACGTCTGGAAGCTACTAGTACAACCAGCAGTCCACTTAAATTGTACTTTTTACTGGGTCAGCTTGTGAAGCGGACCAGCTATGTGAGCATAGTCTTTGATAAATCTTCTATAGTAAGAAGCCAATCCTAGAAAACTGCGGACTTCAGTTACGTCCATAGGGGTGGGCCACTCACGGATTTGCCTAACTTTATCCTCGTCCGTTTCGATGCCAGAGGCCGAGACTATCATGCCCTAAAAAACTTGACACGAGGTCAAATAAAAACACATTTACAGGGGCTTAAGGGTGAGACCAGCCTGTCGGAGACTGGTAAACACGGCATGGACATTGCTAATATGACTGTCAAAAAATCCTTACCAAGAACAATTATGTCATCCATATAAACTAGGCATGACTTGGGAATGAGTTGAGCCAGGACTTGATTCATTAGCCGTTGAAACGTACTTGGAGCATTAGCTAGGCCAAAAGGCATTGTCTCAAACTCGTAAAGTCCCGAAGGGACTGCGAAAGCAGTCTTCTCTCTGTCAACGGGTCGCACTTCTACTTGCCAGTAACCGGCTGCTAGATCTAGAGTAGAGAATACCTGATTACCCGAAAGGGCATCTAGGGTTGCATCAATCCTGGGCAGAGGGAAAAGAATCCTTAGTTGTCACTGCATTGAATTTGCGATAATCAACGCATAACTGCAAAGTGCCATCCTTCTTCATAACTAACACGACCGGAGACGACCAAGGTAAATTGGACGGCCTGATAATTTTTCCGGTCTAACATATCATTGATCATGGCCTTTAACTGTGTCTGGTAGAACACGGGTAATCGCCTAGGAGGAATCTTCGTGGGCCGAGTCACACCTGTATCAATCTCATGCTGAGCCACATTAGTACGTCCGAGTGAACGGCCGTCCCAATCGAAGATATCTTTAAACTCCTCTATCAAACTACATAACTGAGACGAGCTATCCTTGTCAAGAGTAGGGGGCACTAAATTATTAACCTCCTCTAACCTAAATGCATTAACTTCATGTTGACTATCCGGTACCTCGGTCCTGAAAGGCACCTCAGTATCACCGACATGGAGAGTGTTAGCGTTAAAATCTTAGGAGCATTTAAATGCATGAAGAAAAGTCAGCACCTAATATACAGTCCCACGCAATGTCAGGACAGACAACAAACTTATGACTAAAAATAACGTGACTTATTTCCAAATTAAGCTCTATCATGCCTTTATGTCGCAAAGTGGCTCCGTTTGCCGTCTTCAGGCTGACCTTAGGTTTTGTGCAATACTTCACTCTAGCCTGAAGCTGAAGGAAAAATGTTCTGCCTAATGATGGAGCAGCCGGCTCCTGAATCAACTAAGCATGGCAACTTAGTATTTCCTATGGTTGCATCTATAGCAGGGTAGTGTGGCATGTAACCTACGTTTGCAATAAGCATATCAGATATAAATATGCACTTACCAAGCGCTTCTTCCTCACCTGAGGTGATCACATGAACACCTGGGGAAGGTGGAGGGCGGGTCTGACGACCACGTTGTTGCCTCCAGTTCCCGCGTCGAGGAAACTGTGGAGAGCCTCGCCAAGGAGAGGTCGGCTGTGGAGGGCCACGCCAAGGATTTTGGGGTCGTGGAGAGCTACGCCAAGGAGTGGGCTGAGGGAGGGCCCCACTGCCATTGAGCCGTTTGCGTGCCGATGTCGCGGCTCTGTCGCTGTCCCATGGCGAAGACATCGACTGGAGCGTCCTGTATGGCGGCAGGAGCTTGATGAAATCCATAGGCTGATGGGGAGGAGACTTGGACCAAGGGACAGGCCGTATAAATGGCCTCCTCTCGCCGAGCAATATCGAGGGCAACCTTGATGCTGCTGGGGGGTCGCGGAGGAATCGGCGCCTGATCTCAGGGAGAGAGATCCCGTCGACAAAGTTCTCCAAAATTCTGGCCTCGAGCTCAGTGAAGGACTCGGTAGGGTCGGCTTGACGGGCCAGGACTCGAAGATGTCGCTGGAAGTCTACGACAGACTCCCCGGCGTGTTGTCGTCGGCTTTTGAGGGTGGCACGGGCAACCCAAGGCATCGACGACCGTCCGAATTCGCGTCGCAGACGCTCAAAGATGGTCACGGGAGTGAGCGACGCTGTCAGGTTGGCAGACCTTGCCACCGTGTACACCTCGTTGTCTAGCCGTCCAATGATGGCGGCTGGTCGGGAACCTTCGTCTACGGCCTCCAGGTAGACTTTCATACGGTCCTCCCATAAGTCGTAATCGTCATAAACCGTAAGCTCTCCGGCTTGGGTGGACGGCCTCAGAGCTTGAGACCCGCTCCATCGCCTGAACTATTCTAGTTATCAAGTCTTCGGACATTGATTATCCCACCGCTGCCACCAAAAATGTAACGGGCCCGTATTAGATGCGCAACGAATCCAAATGAACGACGCCCAAGAGAGAACAAGACGGTAGGCAAGGGGAAGAGTTTAGGGATTAGTTGAAGCTATAAAGTTGATATTCTATTATAGGGGCTTGGTCCTGCGGAGGATCCTTTGGTGGGGATTGGCTGTCCTGGGGTCCTTTGGTGGGCATTGGCTGTCCTGGGGAGGTCTTCGGGAGGTCCGTAGGAGAAGGAAAGGCGATGGCTGGAGAAGCGTCAGAGGGCGGTCTCCGGTCCTCAATTCTCAATTCTCAATTCCTCAATTCTCCTCGGTATTTATGTCATATTCTCCAGACGATTTGATAGGTTAACATAGAATAGACAAATGGGTATGCGTAAATCATACGTTGTAGATCGAAAAGAACCAATAGGGTTAAGAGTTAAGATTTTATGGACTTCCGGGCTGGCGCTAGTAATCTGCTAGTAATCTGGGCTACTAGAGAAAATTGAGAAACTTTGATTCCAGCTTTGTGTCCTGTGTTTTATGTTAGCCCGTCTGTGCTACGCTCAGTGACTTCGGTTGCTGCACAAGAATGATGTAATCACCTCACGGAAAATGAAGCCAATCACCGAAATGCACTCAACCGCCAATATAAAAGTCGGCGGCGCCTGACAACCTCATAGAAGTGCGTCGTTGGAGTACCGTTAGGACACAGTTACTTTTTCTGTTTCTCGTCTGATATATTTTTTCGCGTTTTCATCTTAGATATTGGGATTCCAATTTCCTTTGTTGCTCAAATTTTCCTCATTGTTTACCCGGGCAATGAAAGGCCTTTCATTGCGTTTCTAGTTTGTCTCCCTATTTTCAAGTTCCCATAGCTATAATGCGCTCGAAATAGTTTACACCCAATTTCAAGGATTTCCGTTGTGTTTTAAATCAACATGAAGCACGAGTTTAGGATAGGTCTTTCAGATAACTACTACTCGGGCACGGAGCACTACTTGTTTTTTTTTCTAAGCGTCGGCCAACGCCTCAAAAACCAGTAATTCCGGTCGAAAAAAATGCATCGCTTAAACAACTTATAAAAATGGTTTTAACAAATTTGAGGAGTCTGTCATATGTTAGCTAATGAAACCGTGGGAAACGACGAAATTAAATAATTAATGGAATCTATGAAACCTTAAAATCGGGACACATATCTTCTAGGGTAGGGCAACAATAGGGAGCTTGGTTTCTTGCCACCTACTGCGCTTAAAAGTATTCTTATATATCAATTTCTCCAATCGGAAAACCTGTACTATCATGATCTTCAAAATTGTAAAGAATATCAGTAACTAGTAGGGAAGAATAAAGGATCATAAGCATCTACGGGACCAACTAGCTAGAAGGGGTCAACTAGATAACTTTATCTATCACTTCCTGCATACTTTCTCATGAGAAGCAAACGGTAAAAGGGCACCAACGCTTAGGCACTTTTTTACTTTGCATAACGAACATACAGAAGACACTGAGCTACTGCCCCGAGGTTCGACGCAGGCGTCGTTCCTTGTTCGGCAGCTGCGGTGCGTACATTAGGTATTCAGGCAGATTATTATTGTGGGCAATATTCTTCTGTCTATTCTACTACTTGCCGCTCAGCAGCTGCTGGCGGGGCTCGACATTGAGCCTCAAGGCAGAGCGGAACGAGTGTGTTCTGTTACCGATCGGTGAGCGTTCATCAACGAATGCAGGTCATCTTTTGTCTGTTTAAGTCGACACCGCTGTGCCGCTGCATAGTTTAAGGCAGTGTCTTCTTCTCGAATAAATTTTTTTGAGTATCTCTGTTCAAGACTTGAAATCTGTCCCTATAAGATGTTGGCTTCTTGTTTTCGGTGGTAGCCAGCCCTCAGCAACTTGGTCCTGTTAAGTGTAAACTAAGCGGCTTTTGTGACAAAGACCGCGCAATGTCGGTGGGTTGAGAAAGCCAGCTGACATGAATGTGGTCAAAGCATGTGTGGTATGTAGGACTAAGTTCTTTCTTCATGCTACAGGGCGCCTGTTTTGCTCACCGTCCAGCCTTCGGACACAAAATTTGCACATGAATCACACCAGTTAGAAGGTTCTCTCGGTCGCACATTTTTTATTAGGACCCTTTCTCATGCTTATTTTTCGAATTTTTATTTTTTGCGAAAAAATGTTTGCATGCCTGTATGAATTAATTTTCAGGTGAAAGCTCGCGAAATATTCACGTGTCCGACACCAAAAATATCTGATTGCTATGTCGAAAGACGCCAAACATGTTCAGTATCTAAGACGGTCGAAATCAGCGCCGCCTCATTGTAACTCATGTTTCAGAGAGCCAAGGTTTCTATTTTTCGATTACTCTAATTTCCCATTAGGCCGTCTATTTTCCAGCAGATTCGCGCTTCTGCCATGACCTTTTTTTGGCTTGAGTGTTGACAACAGCCAAGAGGATTGGAATTCTCGACGTCTTAGGTACTTATTGAAAAAGTATGGCAGCATAAAACCAGGAAAACTAGTTTCGGTAAGTTTTATACTCGCCTCAAACTTAAATTTGCACTCTTTATTTCTCTAAAGCACCAATTGTCTACTTGTTCCGGTTGCTTGGACCGTAACCACTGACGTTTTGCATGCACGTGCTCAATTTGACTTGTCACATTTCAGAACTAAGTCTAAACTACTCATTTCTATTCAGATAGCCAAACTGACGCCCAGGCTTTGATTGTCGGGCAGTCAGCTTATTGCTGTGAGATTTCGGGATCTTACAGGAGTCATGCTCAGAGAATGGCTTGTGTTCATTCGATAGCACCTGCGTCAAGTGTAGTACAAAAACTGTATTTATTTTCGTCAAAGCCAAGTGGTAGTCTATTCCGGTGTCTTGACACACGACAGTTCGCACGTTGTAGTCCGACGATGTCCACCGTATGCTCCACGGAAGGGTGGTGCAGGGACGATGATTTGCGCGTGAATTAGTTTAAAGTGATAGTAGACTTGCGCTGCATCTACCGCACTCTCTCCTCTCCCCCACCTGAGCTTGAACACCTAGGTGACCATTGTGGGTCATAATATATGCTTGAGCAGGACTGTATTCTGAATGGATCAATTAGAAAACGCCGCCAGCATTCACAACCGACTAGGACATTTCGTGATCCGTTTAGGGATAGTAATCTCGACAAACTATCGCAAATTCCATTGAGTGAAATAGTGGTGTCGTTCAACTTTAAATTGAAGTGATAGATCGAACACTTTCTTGAGTTAATAGCTGATCATCTCGCTTATTGTAAGGACTTTGCCAGAATGAATGATCCAAAGCTATAGGCAACCTTGCAGTCTGGGGGTCGTCCCGAGAAGCTAAAAGCTTATTTAAGAGCTACTACCTCGAAATAACTGTACAACAGTGATTGATACCTGGCATTCAAACGAGCTGTTTTCCACCATGACCACAACCGACGTCTTATGGCCGGGTCCTAATCAACCAGAGTTCCTGAAGAGGCAACCTTCAAAAAGCAATTGGATGAGCTGCTGATGACTAGCTTCTGTGCAAACTCCCACATCCTTTCCTGATACACATATAGAAATGGCAGGTCATCTAATGCTGGGATGTCTGCCTGTGCGCACGCTCTGCTGGCTCAGTGGTTTGGGGGAACAATAAATAAACTCAACTATCATAGGAAGAATGTTTTTATCTTTTCCTGAAAGCCTAGAACCCCTCTTCAATCCCTGAATTAAAGTCTAACAGCTTGGGTTCTCCATTGCCACTGCGTAGGTATAGGTTTTATTCTGAATTTGTTCCTCTGGCTTCCATTTTATGGAACTTGATGTGCTCAAAGTCTATTCAAGCACCTTTTTTTATAAAAAGTGGTCTTCAAAACTCGTGTGCTGAGTACAAAGTCTCGTTACTTTGTCCCGATTGGCAGAAACCCTCTTGAATGACTACTTCAATTTCTCATTATCGTTGTTTACGTCGCCGCTTAAGCCGCCGAAGACTGGACAAAATATCCGTTTTAGCCGCAATAACCAAAATCTAGTTTCTACCATTTTGCGGTTCGTTCATCCTAGCTGGTGCCTGGATCGACTGGGACATGACTGATGTTCTCTCGCTGAAACACCCTATTGTTTGCATTCGCCCTTGTAACTTGCCGAACTTCACTGTTAAATCCTATGCCGTAGTAACTAAAACTGAATTTCAACGCCCCGACGACACTCACCGACTAGGCTTTGTCCAAGCTTCCTCAAGTTGGGTTGAAAAGGATTGTGAGACTTCAATCGCCAATTCTATAGAATTTCTGGACAAATTACGAGGGTTCAAATTAAAGCAAATGACATAATGGCATTTTTCAACCTCGTCTCTCTCTCTCTGCCTCCATACCGATAAATTTCGAAAGACACTGCGCAGAAGAAATCATACCGTCCTACGAAATGGGTGTTCTTGCATCTCTCTTTCTTGGACTCCTGAACCTATGTCTGGAAACCATTTTTCATGCGCACAGAAATACGCACAGTAGCTGAAAGCAGTTGCTATAAGTTCACCCATTTCTGGCTTTCTGTCTAAAGGTCACGATGCAAAAAACTTAGATTAGGACCCTATTCTTAGTTAATCACAAACTGTGCGTACGCCATGTGAACGACGACATTGTTACCGTCAGAAGTGGTGAACAAGGATCGCTGCACAATTTTATCGACTCAATAATGCGAGGAATCATCTTCAAGCTCGAAAGAAAAGAAGTTGACAGCAACATCCCGTTTCCTGATGTCCTCGTATAGCGAAAGACTGACGGGCTATTCCACTCATCAATTTACCGCAAAAAAGCTTATGCCACATTTATCCTAATTTACGAGAGAAAGGGAAGATTGGACCGTCGGTTCAGATGAAGCCCATCGTATGTCCCTTGGTAAAGTGGTGCAGGGACTGTGACTTAGATTATAGTGCTAGTAGACTTGCGTTTCATCTACCGCACTCTCTCAAACACAAGTCCGGTGTCATGGTTAAGTCAAGAAGGCCAAAGGCGAGAGAAGGCGCAGGTGGCTGGCGCGACCGAAGCTGCCCTAGGTTTGCCGCCACACCTCACTATCATAATTCATAGTCCCGATCGCAAACCGACAAAACAACGGGCCCGTGGCTCAATGGTAGGGTGTTACACTCAATGACCAAAAGTTGCGGGTTCGAATCTCGAGTGATCCACACCCGGGATTGGGTACGACTGGCTGATGATGGCTAATAAGCCAGAAATGGCCATTCCGGTCTCCCTTGTCTTTTTCGATTCCACCTTATCATCATATTCCCCAAGTTGCTATGCAACTGCCTGCGAGGGCTCTAAAGTGAGCTCCAGGGCACCACGGAACATCCATGTTCCTTAGCCAGATCGATGAACACCTCACTATCATTATATCTATATATATATAATTTACTTACTTTATATAAGTTTTTGTCTCTGTAATTAGTACTATGAACTCTGTATAACTGCAAGATCTTTGCATTTTTTTCTTGGAATCGATTCCAGAGGTTAAAAAATATATCTATTCCTGTCGAACTTTAAACGATAAGAAGGTCCTCCCATGTCCACTCCTCACTAATTTTCCTTTCCGCTAGCTTGCGGTTAACATCGCTTCGCCTAGCACGTTTACCCATGGTGTTGTCACATTCATGTTTAAAATTTTATGCTTCGTCTTCCGTATACGTCTACTTGAATCACCCTTAGTTTTAGTAACAACATTCCTCTTATTTTTCTTATCTGTCAACGCAACGATTGTTGCCCTGTCGTCTGTAATACTATGCTATTTTAATTGTTTAGCCTCTTGGTACTGAACCCGTGAGCAACTATCTCGAAGGAATTCCAAATAGGCGACGTACATTAGGAAGGCAGGTTTGTTTCCCTTTTTTATGTCCACATTTTCAAAACTCGCTTAAAAGCTTGCTACCAGTCCTTCTACGGTTGTAAGTATCGATCGTAGAAGAATTTTTTTCACCATAGCAGGGGCCTTTTGACATCTATTGTATAAAACTTGTCCTAGTATCCGTTTAGGCGGTTCCGAAGTTTGAGTCCGAGTTGATCATTCGGTTCGTTGCTGTATAATTTAAGCCTTAGAACCACAATTTGTCCGTTATCAGATAGCATTCCGTCTTGCAATAAGGTAAATCGTTGAACTCCATTCCCGTGTTATTGGACAGGGCGAGTCCCTACTTTATAATTCTCTTGAGAAAAGAGTTTAACGGCCGCGTCCATGACAAAGGTGTTTGCCTTAGTTACTTGATTTAGCAAACTTTGTTATTCAGGCCCGAGCATTCACGCTTAAATCTAAAAGGTTCATCGCTCCTTCGGTAGAGATGCCTTTTATGGCCGTCCAATCAGGACACGGGAATAGGAACCGTCGCGGCCGCTTAAAAATGTGGCCTTAAGATAAATTCAAGGAGGGATAAATATACCCGTGTCTTAACGATAACACTAACTCTAGCATAAAACTAAACTTAATCCCTCTTCTTAACCGCAGCCCCACCCTAAACTCTACAGTTAACACCATAATAACCTTAACTTTTGGCCTACCCATGATCAAAACCCCAACTCTGGTCTTAACCTCAAACATAAACCTAACCGTCACCTTAACCCTAAACATAGTTTCCTTGGAATTTATCGCAAGGCACATGTATTGTAGGTGGAACCTTCTCCAGTATCCTGTTTAGGTGGTCATAAAAGGCATGCTTACTGCTCCTTCCTCAAAGCTTTGGCCTCTGTAAGGTTTGGGAAGACCTGTTGGTCATACGGCTTCCCTCAACCCTTCACTTAGCCTCAAACGCTGACAAGCGTGCGCATGCGCGATTTTGTGCTGGTTTGCCTTCCATCTCTAAATGAAATTTCTCTGCAGTATTATTAGTAATGTTGTGGTGAGGTTCTCCGTGTGTAACCTATAAATAGACATGATTGTTCGCGTTCTCGAAACCTAAATCAATACGGTTCTCTCTCTCTCTCTCTCTCTCTCTCTCTCTCTCTCTCTCTCTCTCTCTCTCCTCTCTCTCTCTCTCTCCTCTCTCTCTCTCTCTCTCTCTCTCTCTCTCTCCTCTCTCTCTCTCTCTCTCTCTCTCTCCTCTCTCTCTCTCTCTCTCTCTCTCTCTCTCTCTCTCTCTCTCTCTCCCTCTCTCTCTCTCTCTCTCTCTCTCTCTCTCTCTCTCTCTCTCTCTCTCTCTCTCTCTCTCTCTCTCTCTCTCTCTCTCTCTCTCTCGTTAGCCGAGATGGCATTTGGATATAATCAAAGGTGCTCACTAAGTTTTCAATGCCAATTTGACCAGTCTTTACCTTTCCTTTGCTGGTTTATTTAGACATCAGTCAAACTAGGGTATCTCTTCCTGTCGTCAACTGTTCCTTTCTTCCATTCTACTCGCGCAGTTGAGTTTGATGACCCAGTTGAGTACACCGGCCCCTTTATCGCCGTGTGTAGTTACTCGCCGTAACAACGCTCTCAAGGCTCTTAGTACGGGGGTACGCCTGTCGGTGGCCCGGCGCCAACGACGTATGTACACCAGCCCAGTAAGTTCACAAGTGTTCTTTGGTGCAACTATGTCACATTCGATTTCTGTTTTCTTTGCACATACTAGCAATGCTAGGATTGTATGGGGTGCTAGGGGGAAGGGTGAGGGAGGCGTAGTAACTTTGATGAATTGACGGTCGTCCTGAATGTCTGCATGAGATAATAATTCCTGTCTGACCCCATATGGCGCCTAGTTCTCAAGGCAGTTGACTAAAAGAGGCGTGCAAAAATTGCTGAAGCGTACATCTTTCCAACAAAAATTATAAGTATTGCGACATGACTCCGCAATGATGTGAGATCACATAATAAGGACAGTCGCTTCGAGTTGCACACTTCCGATATGGTAAATGGTTTTAATCCTTGAAACCTATTTATCCCGGTTATTTTTTACCTATTTTTTTCCGTCATGCTGATTATCAGTTCTAGTAGCGTCCCGACTGTAGTGGAGGGAGCACTTTAATTTTCGGTAAATATAAGTCGCTGAAGAAGGAGAAGGAGAAGAAGAAGAATAAGAAGAAGACTTTCTTGGTCTTTTTGCTGAGAATCGCTGAAACATCAGATATTCCGTGTATTCTGGCTCCCTTTACATTTTCCCTGCAGACATTGGCCATAATTACAGAGAAGCCAGTTACCCTGCACTAGTCTACATCAACATCAACACTAAAATTAATCGTCGATGGGTCATATGCACAAATCTGCATACTTTTTTTGCAAAAACAGGTGAAATAGCGCCTTATCTCCTAAATAACCGTCGTATTCTCCAAATATACCAACTTTTTGTTTCGTTTGTAGAGTGGACCCGACGGTGTATAGTGAAACGTGTTAATTTAGAATATTCCGATCCACTGTGCCCTCTCACGTCCTCAAGTCCAATATGAACAAAGACATCTTCCTCACCGAAGATGATCTGCGCCTGTAAACAGATCGGGTCTCTGAATACCCTCATTGAGTGCGAGGTTTCCGCTCTTACAGGAACGCCTCACTAAACGGTTTAACATGTCACCGCCGCCCTCGTGTAAATGCTCCAGCAGTCTCCCTGTCATTGTGACAGATTAGTAATTTTAATAGAGGCCGATTAAAAATGCCGACAAAGACTAGGGAGACTGGAATGGCCTTTTCTTACTCACTAGCCTTCATCAGCCAGTCATACCAAACCCGAGGTGGTGTCCCACCCGAGGCTTGAACCTGTGACCTGCTAATCAGAAGTCTAATGCTCGAACCTTTGAGCCACGGGTTCGTTTTTTGCCGGTTTAGATCAGAAATATGGACATTGGTTGATTAACTCTCGGTTATCGTTAACGGAACTCACTCTTACCGT
The DNA here is from genome assembly GCA_017591395.1 of Schistocephalus solidus. Classification (NCBI taxonomy): domain Eukaryota; kingdom Metazoa; phylum Platyhelminthes; class Cestoda; order Diphyllobothriidea; family Diphyllobothriidae; genus Schistocephalus; species Schistocephalus solidus. Next base: position 35,346 of record WEDG01004049.1, on the reverse strand, counting down.
TCTGCCTTGGGGCTCATTTTTCGAGCCCCGCCAGCAGCCGCATAGTGGCTAGTAGTAGTAGAGGTAGATTAATAACGCCCCAAGGTAGAACGGGACGAGTGAGTTCCGTTAGCGATTGGTGAGCTTTCATCAACAAGTGATCTTAGTATTAGTTGTAACAAATGTCTGAGTGATGACATACCGTCAGCCGAAATTTACAAGAGCTGTGCTGATATTTTCGGATTTATTGAAGTATTTATTTTTGGCCTATGCGACATGCTAACTCAATGTCTGCTTCCATTCTTCTCCCGAAGCATCATACTATTCTATCAAAATACCATCTTGCTGATCTTAGACTTTCTGAAATTAGCTGCCAGCCTTTTATCAAAATATACGATCGTGTGCTTAAGCATGCGTTTTCGCGATTGAGTGCATCACCGTCACGGCTGGTGTTGCACACGACCCTGCTCTCTTGTCATCCCCGTCGTCCGCACGGTAAACACCACCCTGTGACTTAGGTTTTTGATTGTGTGTCGTCTATGTAGATGTGTGTGTTTTCATGTCGAAGCATGAACTCCGGCGACTCTAAGCTGCTGTGAGATCGCAGTCTGTTTTTGGTCGCACATTCTCCGTGTCTTTGAACTTTCGCACTGAACCAAGCACGGTCAAACGCAAAGTATCTCACCGAATTTTCACGCATGCGAAAGTGTCGCCTGTTCTGGGGGACGCTCGAGACGGTTGACTGTTGCATCTGTCCGGGCTGTTCTATGCTTGCCGGCATTGCTCACAACTTACTCGGAATTTTTTTTGACGCCTCCCTCCGGAAGCACCCCCTAAGAGTTTTGGCATAAGTCAAATGTTGGAGTTTACAATGCTGTTACCAGCGCCGTTGTGTCCTGCGGGGACCGAGCTCAGTCCCTGCACGCTAAGAATTTTAAAAATGTAATCTGATCATACTGTGAAACTTTTGTCGGTCTTTGGCATTTGAACCCACAACGACAAGCGTAAGGCTTGAGTACAGCCAGCGCTATAGCAACATGGGTTACGAGGCTCGGTCGATAGCCATCAATTTTATTCTACTTAGGCCAACTTGCCCTCAGTTTGCCCAATTGGGTCAACTGAGTTATTTAGACCTGCCAAAAGCCTATTAAAAATTAGTGGTGTTGGTGCTGGTGGGTCCATTATTACGTGGGATTTCTGTACTGAAAGTAAACGCCATTTCCTCGACCTATCCTTACCTACAAAACTGTATCTGGTAGACTTTCAAATATGATTAAAAACTGTAATTTTTCCATACTTAACCTGAATAAATCGTGATAATTCACTTTTCAAAAGCTTCAGAATGGTGTTCTGCATCTTCCTGCTGGGTCTCTCTACTCGCCAGCACCTCAGACAGCCCTGATTGACGGGAGCCCCTTTGCGGCAGAAAACTGGGTTGGCCTAATCGAAACTCCTGGTCGTTCTCTTCCACAACTCTCTGTTATTCCCTCTCCGAAATCCACTGTTCCTGACGTCGAAGATGGGAGACCTCAGAGATCCAGCCACGTAACAACAGCATGTATTAATGTGTCTCTCCTCCAACGCAGACATGGTCGAACGAAGTCCCCTTTGCACGAAAAAATAAAGGAACCGTCTACCCACCTCCAAAAATATGACTCACACGAAAATAGTAACGTTGTTAGCGAAATGCCTGCACAACGCATAAATTATCTTTCAGAGGAAAATGTAATCTCAGACATCAGACCAGCCGCCTTACCTCGTCGTCCACGCTACTTCTTTCCCTCTTCAACAACAACTACCATGAGCTCGTGCCATTCTCGATGTACACAGGGCCATTGTCTGGATGACCTGGAGGCAGACTTTGAAATGAACAGTCTCTCACCTCCTGTGCATCGTGCCTCGCTACTTGTTGGGACGGAGCCCGCAGTGGGGACTGTCATCCCTCTTGAGCCGAAGGCCGTGCCGGCCTGTGAAGTGTCTGATCTTCCACCTCTTTCTCGTCTAGATTGCCTGCGTCCTCCCCCCCTAACCATCCCTACCCAATCGGCTCCCTTTGCTCCTGGTATTCTTCAAACTCGTGTCTTTGTCTATTCTACCCCAACACCCTCGCCATCTACTCGTTTCACCGGGGCCTTTTCGCCACATCTTGTCGCGTACTCCAATATGCAGCGTGTGTGGGCCTTCGAACATGGGCATTTATCGCCCACGTTACAGGCGCTGAACATTGAGGCATACTCTCCGGGCTTTGCGGCTTTCATGCAGAAGTGTCGTGATAAGGCCCGCGGCTTTGGCCCCGCCATGGATGAGAACGTTAACAACAGAAAACAGGGCCGCAGCAGCAGCGAGGAGTGTCCACTGTCGACCGCAGGACCTGCCTCGTTGCCCGAAACCCCTTTCTTTTACAGGCGGGTGAAGCGCCGGAAAGACAGTTCCTCCTCTGTGACAACCTCGCCCCAAGCGACACCGTTTTTGCCTCCACGTCCCTCTCCCGGCCGGGCGTCTCCGTCACGTCCTTGGAGGCTGAACAACAACCTTGCGGATAAGAACGCGTCAAATTCTGCCACTGCCACCACCAACCAAAGAGCTGAAGCCACCTCTCGCTTGCTGACATTGCGTGAAAAACTGCAGGCGGTGAAAATGACCTGCTTTCCAGCCCGTAATCGGGCAAGCCAGAAGATTTATCAGAGTGTCGATCAGAGTCTGCTTGACTACAGGTCAGCCTTCTCTATGCCATTTCTTCATTTGTTTCTTAACAACGTTCCGAAAGTAGCATCTGTCTGCTTGAAGCAAATATTTCCGCCTTTTGTCTTCGTCCAGCATACCTAAAATTAATGCAACTAATCTGGGAACTGGAAGTAGCTCTATGGAGATAAACTGAGAAACGCAAGCGCAGTAACTGGAACTCTCCTGATAGTAACCGAAATGACGAAACTAAAGTTGGCAAATAGCTAGTTAATCACGGGTTATATGAAGCTGGCGCAGCCAGGGAGAGTTTGCTGGTAGGCGGGTTTATATTGCTGACGCTCCGAATTCTCGTCGACATTTTAACCTCCTGAGCTGTCTTAGCTTAGATAAAAGCTAAGCCTAAGTTTGCATAATATAGTTTCGAAACTATTTTAGGCCATGGCCGGGGAGGGGAGAAGAGCGTTCACTTTCATTAATATGCCTATACGCTTGGCGTTTCAAAAGCAATTTTGGTTCGATCGTTGCCAACTGCTAGATCTAGTTTAAATTTTTCACGAAAATTCCTCCGCTTGAAATGTGACGCTCTGGTTCGAGCCAGAACGGCAGACAGTTTCCAAACACTGCTTTCCCTGTCAAGTATTCGGTCAACATGTCGGACGAAGGGATTTATCAATTACCTGTTATCTGCCAGTCTAGTCTCAGGACGCCTGAGTTGATCACTGGAGAGGTCGTTTTTTCGACAGTTTGAACTCGCACTCAGATGCATTATTACAGGCAGTAATAACTGATAGTTTGACCATCAGAAAAGACGAGATCCGACACTGCTCTTCGTGGTATGTCCATCCGTGATTGGTGTTGGAATTTTCTCTACTGAAGCAGACAATGTGCTACACCCGACTCATCTTCCTCTCCAGCTCCAACCATCTTTTGTGGCAAGATAAGGTCAGGATGACTGGAACTGAATACGGGTGCAGTGAATGGGAAGGTTAAATCCTCCATCTTCACGGGTCACACATGACATGGCTCTTACCTTCAGATGTGTAATGCATATTCGGGAGGTCTCGGTTCTCACATTAGAGTTAATACCATATAGATCACGTTAAGGAGGAGCCACTGCAGTTTGATCATCAGTAATGAGCAGAACCAAATTATGTGATCACTTGGCGACCTTCCAAGCAACTACTGTTAGCTCGCGAGGAGTTCATTCTTTTTAGTCTTGAAGTGCATAGATTTGCCATGACTATGTACTCCTTTTCGGTCTCATTCGTTCTCCCCTACACCAGTCGACCGTCCAAGTCCATCAAACAATCGTAGATGGAAATCGGATCAGTTGCTGGTGTGGTGTTAAAGTCTCCTTCTACGGCGCGCCGCGGACATGTGCTGTGGTAAATAAGGACGTGCGTGGACGCGGTACAGCCTAATAAGCGCCTACCATGAGGCGCTGCCCGTTTGGGGGGGGGAGGAGGAGGGTAGGGTGAGGTGCAGTAGATGGACGCCATGGACGCATTAGGACACCATAACACGCATAGATATTCAAAGGATATCTTACTGGTGTCATTCCGGACCTACCAGGTCGCCATTTATGGCGTCTCTTTTCTCAGAGATCGATATAGGCTTTATGTGAGCAATGTCACGTGGATGCTGAGTTTAAACAGCATTCGGTGGTTGGGATGTTTAAAGCAACGAAATTCATCACCTTGAAGAAGATAGCTCAGTGTCACCGCGCGGGAATGTTTATAGGTAAACTCACTTCCACTTTATTGACCTCACTTCATCTTTTCTGAACTTATTGTTATCCAGTGGAACCGAGTGACAAATTTAACTAGTCCCTATACTCTCTTATCATTTGGTCCTCGATATTCAGACTGACTAGGCTGCAAAGAAGGAGAGTGTTCTCAGTTTCCACGTAACTGCTAAGGCTAGAAAGCTTACTGTAAGATGAAGCTATTGCAGTCCGACGCTTCGTCCTGATTAAGACCAAATTATTCCCTCAGATGTTAACCCCATAATGACGGCTTTTCGAGTGACGTCTTTGTTACGAAGTGCATTTGGTTACTTAGTGAGAAATCTAAACGCCGGATCCCGCCTGGACCGACTTCCCTCTCTTCTCTCTCCCATCCCTGTGGTAAGTCTGGGTCAATCGACCTGGATGTTGGCATGGGCGTGGTGGTTGCTCCGATCAGAAGCCACTGTCTGACGCTTGCTCTAATGTGTACGAACATGTGCAATCATGCAAAATCAGCGCAGCCTGGTTATCTCGTTGCATGAATCCTTGTAAGACCGTTTTGATTTAGCAAAGTAGCAGGATCGCTCAGTTGTGAGACCACATTAGCACCACAGAGGGGGTAATAATCATTGTCTGGGAAGACTATAAGGAAGTTCTACTAATGCATTGCAACGAAAGGCAAGACTTCCCAGTCTTAATACTTTCGACGAGTATTCAGACCGATTGAATAACAGCGCAGCTTTGCTTTCCACTGCCCCCTCAAAAAGAAGAGAGAGCTAACTACATGAAACCTCTGTTTTGGTGAGAGGCTCTCTTAAGCCTGCAGTTCGCATTGCTTACGAGCCAGAGCTAACTATCCGACACCAAGTAATGAGGCCGAAAAACCAACTGCCACGTAAGAGAACACCAGAAGTCGTTTTCAGAATCTGGTGCGGTTGCTGAACAAACAACTACTTCGAAGAAGCATAAGTAGTCCACAACACCTGGGTACCCGAATACGCCTCAACGGCGAACGGAATTAAGCCGTCTCTTCCCACTCGTCCAGATCATGTGTTAATTGTTGACAGGAACGAGCTGCATGAGTCGCGGGGATACTTGAGCCGTGGTTTTCGGACCCAAAGTCGGTGAATAAACGCAGTGAGCTTCCCTTCCCTTTCGATTCAACGTTTAGGCTTTTTCTTGGCCAGTGTAATTCTTCAGGTGAGGATCATGCTTGCAATTACTTGTCTCGGTGGCAGTACTGGTGAGCCACAGTGCTCAGTAATTATCACGCTAATCATCAACAGTGGTGATGACGTTGCGTCAACTAACGACTCAAGAGTGCGGTGGGCCAAACAATAATCGCGCGAAGTACTGACGTCGTTAGTGAATGCGCAAGTTGTTGGCTTTAGTGGGTGCTTGGTTGCATAAAAACGATGTCCTGTGTGTCTTCTACTTACAGCTTTTGCTCTCCAGTGATGGCTTCGAAGGTAAATCCAGAACGTCGGACGATTAAAATTCCTGTCTGAGCAACACAACGACGATATTGAGGTGTTCAGCCACCACGCAACCATCTCTTCAACTATCAACACCGGTTCTCTAAGCGCTTTCAGACATGTGGGAGCACAGCATGTGAAACCTGTTGATTCCTCATTCACACATGTCTTTATTGCTTATCCTTCAGTCTCTGCTGATGACCTCATGTATGTATAGGAAATTTTATTAGGCAACTCTTCTTCTGATCAAAAAATGTCCTTCTGAATTGCTATCTGGAGCTCGTTTTTTGCATGCATTAGCAGTTTACTCTTTTGTCACCTTGTGCCGCAGCTTTTTTTGCTAATAGGTGCTCTACTCCTCTTTTAGGCCCTACTTTACTTACTTTGTCAGTTTTGTGCAAGTGGTGATTCTCGTTCTGGCATGTGCAGGCTACGGCTTCGCGCCTGTCGGCCTTAACATGGAGCACGAGGTAATCAGCGAGGTCCTCCTTTCCTCCCTCGCGTTTGAACACGTCTGCCGCATTGAGGATGAGAACCTGTGGATCGGTCCTCGCCAGGCTGATCTTATTCGCATCGGTGCACGCTACTCGCCCTGTATGCGGGCTGATGCAACGTTGTACTATCGCTTTACTGAAGCTCAGAAAAAATGGGATCGAATGTAAGTTCGAAGAACTTCGAGAATTTATTAGGTCCATTCATTTTGCTCTGTGTTGTGTCTGACTTGATCAAGTATCCCTTAAGCGAGATCCGGGATTAAAATGAACTGCTGATCTGAAAAAGGTTAAATTAACCGAAATCGCCTGTGGAACTGGATAATGTTAGCATATTTTTTTGTGAGCTAACAGAACTGCCCGCCTGTCTCATTTCGCGTTCGGGTGCTCGTTGGGGCAACTGGTAATGGTGACGTTCCCCGCTTACATGAATCTAACGATGTTCTGTCCTGCGTTAACAAAGTGGCCCTGCAATCTTCTTGGTAGTGCTTTTATATTTTCAAGGCCAACCACTTGGTGCACGGTGACTCAAAATAATCTCCCATGATAGGAGCTGGGTCCTAATTGACAAAATACCACGGGAAACCGGTAATATTCGGCTGAATGCGCAAACTTACCGAGGTGTTCAGTACGGAATTACGCTGCGTTTATTCTCCTTCCAACTACTCTGAGGCAATTAAATGGCGCTTAGTGCTTTTCAGCCCTTGGGTTTGCCCTCTTTGTGGGACACGTGAATATGCAAAGCCCCTAGATTGCCTTTTTTGAACCCAACTCATTCTCTGTTCAGAACTGACAGTTACACATTATGGTGTTCTAGGGGGGTTGTACAGCTCTTGACTTTATACACCCTTACTTACCCTGAGCTTTCGTGAACGCCTTGAGACACATGACTGTTGTGACCCTAACTACGCTCGCAACCAATACTGGTCTTTCACACTGTCTACAATATTGTATTTAGTCGAGGCAGCGATCCATCCGCTATTTGTGTACAGGGTCCGCCAGGATTCCATAATGTTAAAACCGTTTGTTATTGTTTTCATAAAAACCACAGCGTTTATCCTGCTTACAGCATCAGTTATCTTTAAAATAAATCAATTTTCGTCCCTTGTAATGTGCTCCCTGTTCGTTTTCGCGTCTCTTTGGCTGTCTTAGAACATACCCTACTGTGCACGCTGGCGCTGACTAAGCCGTTTCTATTATTGAGTCGTTAAAATTTGAACGAATCGCTCGAAGCAACTTATGATAGACTAAGCAATAAATTTGTTTCCCTTGGTAGGAGCGGCTGTTGTGTGCGAAATGACGGGGAGGGCTGTCACCAGACTAGCCGAATGAAATGTCCACGTGCCACCTCAATGTGGTTGCGTCGCGTACCCCCTGACTTGGACGCCGATGAACTGATGCTTGATCAGTCAACAAACAAGAATGACGACAAAAAATTGAAAATTCAATCCTCCTTGAACCACCCACTTTCTGAAATAGGCCCCGTCTGCGGACTGGATCCAGAATTCTGCGAGAAACCACGTTCCACCGGCCCCTTCGCCTGGTCCCGGACTGACGTAACCGAATGGCCCGTACGTGAAAGCATGTACGTTTTCGTTTTCCAGATTTTACTTCATTTACGACTTTGGGTACTAATGGGCCTTTTGATTGTCCTCTTGGCCTGGGTCTTCCTCTGCGCTGTAGCTGCCTGTCACGTGCTTAAAGAAGTTTCGTTAGCAGGTTTGCTATTTCAGGAACCCAGAGTGACGACGATTCTTTGAATCTTTTCCTTCAACCAGACCCTCTAATGCAAGTCTAACAGCATCACGTCTTCCTAGACCTTTGTTAAGCGCCTACCCTAAGCGGGCAATCGGCATAGCGTTCTGCAATTTAGCCTAGAGCCCAAATTCTAACATCCCGTTATTGAGTCTTCCATGATAACACTTTTTCAGCTAGTATCTAAATCGAAAAAAGCTCATACACGGGTTTTTGATGCTATCGTAACTCCCTAATTCAACTGCTGTACAAATTTTCGTTCTCTCTGCACGGCCATCCGTCTAGTTTACGCGTACGTACGCATCGGGTCCTGATTCATAAAGCTCTTACTGTAAATTTGCTTTGGTAAGTGAAGAAGTGTTGCGACGATAATGACGACGTTCATCCAGCCAAGGCAAGCCAGCTCAACTTATGCCATTTTATTTAACTCTAGAAGAATTTTCCTCTTTTTTCGATGTGATTCAAATTGAAAGACCGGCATGCGACTTCATCGAGTGAGAAACAGTTTACTGTTAAACTGAATATCAAAACGAAGGGCGGGCTGAGGTGAGAAAAGTCGTCTGTGGTCACTAAAATAGTAGGTCTCCCAAATTTCTTCTGCCAGCCATGATGGATTCCTCTCTTCCTGGCACCCAGACCAAAACAATTTCCTGCACTTGACCTGGTTTTAGGTATTTACCAATTTGTAACAAGTCCGCCACTTCCCCTCTCTTTGTACGTTTTTCACTCGGCAGATTTGTCAGCGCTCGGTGAATGTCTCCGTCGCAATTGGCTACGCGGATCACATGCGATGCGAAGTGATAGCTCGACCTTGTTGTGTGGGCGTCAAAGGGGAGTGTATTATCACCACAGTGGCACATTGCACCTTCCTTCGGGGTCATTACCACGCGGATGCCGCTCTTTGCTCTCAGGTTGTCACTGCTATTCAAATCTCCTCTTTCTTAAATTAGTCCTGGTATTTTCGAACCGAAAAAACACTTGCATTTGATACAACTTTGACCCTATTGTTTTATAACTGGCGATAACTTTCCTGAGGTGTTTTACAAATTTGATGCGGATGCGTGTCCGACCGTTACATGATTTTATGGTTAGGTCTTACATATGTATGGTTATCAATCATACCTTACCACATCGTCCACTTAATGGCAGCTTCCATCATGCGTCCAAGAAGACAGTTAGGTGCCTTGCCGCAAAATTCCCGTAGCATCAACCCTTATGTCACCAGTAATGGGGATAAAGCGAAAATTATGTTAGGTTGGTACAGTTGGAATGACCAACGCACCATCTTACAATTATGATTTAAGAATTATTTGCGCTCATCAATCCGGGGCGCAACTGCAGGACACTTAATGAAGGCAACCTTTGAGAAAGTCGACTTAAAATTATGCGCAGTGGTGAAGTTTCATCAGTCGTAGGCGTGCCTGTGTGATGCCGTAGCTGACGACGCATAGCGGAACGTGGAGTACGTAAAGTTTTAAATCGAGTCCGGGTTGTCGTTGTTGTTAAGTTCTCTTCGGTCTGGCACAGACTCCAGCCCCATAAACTATGTTGCCTGAGATTATCCGTTTTTGATTCCAGACGTTATCATGCTACTCACAAGCGTTACGAGCCATCGTACCAAATTAATTAGCACGCTAAGTACATTAAAAACTTTGAATGCGGTTCCGATCAACCGGCCCGATGAAAGTGTTGACTGTACGGAAATTTTAGTTTGCGAATTTTCGCACTTTGGTAGCCTTTTTAATGGAGCGTTCCCCTTTTGACAATTTATCGCTCCTTCTCCTCGGAAGTTTTCTGCCGAATCGGTTTTTGTGTCCAATGGGCACAAAACCCTGCTCTCATGAGCTTTCTCTTATTTGTCCTACAGGTCAACTGTCTGGAAGAGATATGCGGAATGATGCCTTTTCTAAAGAAAGGTCAGCCCGACCAGCTTTATCGCATCTATGTATCATTGTTTCTACACGCAGGGTAAGATTCTGATTTTATTCGCTGTATTCGCTACATCGGCCTAGCCTCAAAGACCTCAATGATTGTACTTTGGATTCAGTACTACTTGTCACCTGTACATATTTCACTAGCATTTCTACATTGGCGACGCTACCCACTTGGTGGAGCTGACCCGTGTAATACTGGACATTGTTCTGTCAGCCTTGTGTTCTTTTGACTACATTGACGTGTTTTCATGCATTAGCTTTCAAGATACATACCGTATGAGCCTCTGCCGTTTCTACTATCAAAACAAATTTGCATATTGAAGTCGTGTGTTCTGTCCTAATGTTACTTATGACAAAGAACTGATATTATTTTCTAAATTCTCGTGGTCTACTCGAATTTTTCATAATACTCGACCTCACAAGAGCATGTTTACTGTTGTATGCCGACGATAGGCTCGATTTTTTGAAGCTTTCACCTCTTTTTCGCAAAAGTCACCACTACATATGAAATGTCCCCATATATATTTTCGTTGTTAGTATAGGTATTTACCTGCACCATGAGTTTGTAGGATTTTTTCTAATATAATCAACTTTTGCCCGTCTCGCCATTTTTTGTGCTGCATTCTTATTATGAAGCTGTCGAGAAAAATTCTACGTTGATCTCTTAGAGGCTCCAATGATAGCTAAGTACTCGACCTCATGATTAAAATCTAATAATCACGTTTGACAGGCCTGTTAACCCGGATGATTGTATTCGGTGTATGTATGTGCCGCAACGCCCCGTATTAGTGCTTTTGCTGTCTCGCGGATATTGAAGTGCAACCCTGTAGTCGATCCAGGTTATTTCAGTCGTCTTCCAAATGCACCAGGTTAAGCCGTAATAGGGTAAAGTGCGGAAAAATGGAGGTGCGCTCGCCGATTGCGTTACAGCATACACGTTCTGTGGTTGTGCCTTGGATTTTAATCTCGAACTCCGCCGACAACCGCACGGCAGCTGGTAATATAGGCTCCTCTACCACTGTTAATATAACCGATGGCAACCGACAGGACAAATGAGCCCGTGGCTCATTGGTTAGAGCGTTTTTCTGCCAACCAACAAGTCACGGGTTTGATCCTCAGCTGTTGCAGCACCTGAATATGGCCGGCTAAGTCAGAAGTGGCCATTCCAGTCCGCCTTGTCTTTGTCCACAGAATATTCGCGCATCTTGCCGCTCACGCTTGACGTGACTTAAATGAGTTTCCTACGACGATTAATGCTTATTTACGCCGCCTGTACGGTCAACCATGACTGCCCACCTTCTCCGCCTGTAATGTTTGTGTTTTTTTTTGACCAACCTATTTCTCCGCTGAACAGAAAGAAAGACAGTTGGTGTCGTCGTCTAGTTGACTTTCTACACGATGGATGCCGTGATTCGTAGTAAAAACGGCATCTCCGAACAAAGGCAACTGAACGTACTGGAGACTGATGGTTAAGGGGATAACGATGAGATTGGAGTTACCTTCGACATCAAAAATAACATATCTTCTAGACGATTACCTTCCACATCGTATTGCAACCGCATACCGTCATTACGCCGCCCTGCCACATCGTCGCGAACGCTCCCAGACCTGGTGATCTTACAGTTCGACCGACTGCATCACCAACACACGCCTACCTAGTCCCAAGGGTTTTAACCCTGCTCCTGCCAACTAAGACCGGTTCGACGACAACAGTGATAAGATTTGGCATCTGAAAAAACTGCGTAAATCCTATGTGGACAGGTGACATAGGGCAAACAAAGCGGATGTCGAAGCAAAGTGCAATAGAGGCTGGGTGGAATGCAAAAATACTGGCTGCCTTGTTATGTGTAAGAACTTAACGAATACTCTGATCGCAGTGAAACTATGTACAAACTCGCCACTATTTTAGGTATTTTATGACGCACAATTCAAAAGGACTGCGCCTCTGCCCAACTCGGGGCGGCACAACCCTGCTGTAGATTCCGGAATGTTGTAACGAGCAGTTTAGGAGCATCCTCAACTGCTTATCCGCAGGGAAGCCGTCAGGTGACTACTGCTCTTCTATCGCTCCCTGCAGAAGGCGATTTGCTAACGAGAATTCTCCGAACTGCGATTTGATTCGGATAAAAGTCTACAAACATGATAATGCTCAACTTCTGAACAAATTGACATCTGTCTCAGAGGTAGATACCGTAGGAAATAGTTAGTACCTCCAACTATCCACCTCTGTAAGCAGAAAAAGGACCGATAGGTCTGGGACAATCACCGCTGGAGTACTGAACCAAAATAAGTTACTATCCGGAATCTAAACACTGTCAGTCGAAAATTAAATATCTATGACTTGAGTCTGATATTTTTTCTTTGTGGATCACCGCAACTGAAATGGACAGGTAGTGAAGTTAAGATTTCTGTTTCGCCGATGCTTTGGATTTCGGACTAAATTTTCGGAGAAAACGGTGGCAATTTTTCAAGTGGCGTTACCTGACGAATATAAAAAACGTATATCAACCGTTGACTAAAATAGCATGTTAGCTTTAGAAGAAAATTATTTACCTTAAACCACCTCCAAAGACCGCAGAATCAACTATTAAGTTTTGACTTGAATGTCCAAAGCTAGCTAAGTTTTCTTCAAGTTACAACCCCCAGACTTGACTCGCCATCGCATCCAACTTAACACTATGATGTGGATATACGTGGCAGTCGTTCTTTTTACGATTTTATGGGATTGGGGTATGGAGTCCAGGCTGCAGAGCTCACTCCTAGCTCACTTCGCCTAAGTTATATTTTAGGGATCCTAAAAGCGAAGTGGTAGAAAGGGACCCAGGTCACTGAAATTCTGGAGGAAATGTGCGAGCTTAGTATCAACGCTCTGTTACCGTAGGTCAGACTGGATTAGAGCAGGCACCTCGTCAAAGTGGTTGACGAGTGCGAACGTACTACGGTGGTGCTGCTCACTGACAAGTTGGACACAAATGGCGATGAAGGGACATCCTGATAGACCTCACGCAAGTATTTAGAACTCAACCAAGAGACCTGGAAAGCTTTCGCCCAGCGTCGACAGGCTTGGCGTTCTGCTGGAAAATATGACCAGCAGCCTTCGGAGTCGCTCCAATGCTTTAGGTTAGAATCAGGCACCCGAGGCGGCGATCCTGGGAACAACTCCTACCACCAGGTTCACACTGTTGTCTGATGCTCTGGACTCTTTGAATTCCTTTGTATTTCTAAAATATCAGCAAAATATCAATGCACTCCCCAAACAACGGAATATCGTCACTATAACTGAAAACAACCTTCTCACCTGTTCTAACTGGTAGCGTTCTCGACTTATTTCGCCTTAGTCAAACATCTTGATAAGTACCACGACAGGAGCGTCATCCTCATGCCGAAGCCAGTAACAAGCAATGCAGTAAGTGTTAACATGCCATCATTAACTTCACAACTCCAAATCACGCATTGGCATAGCCGACGACCATTTACTCCATCGCGGTTAAACTCGAGAACCGATTCCGGGCGTCCTGACTACTCATCGGGTCCGCTTTATGTGATCACAGTCCCCCAGCGCATCCGGACGTCAAAATGACCTACGTGGTTATATACGCATGCATGACTGATCACGGCCATAATCTCCTTTGAACCAACCCAATCTGTAAACATTGTCAGGTAATTGTATGGACCTATTCTGTCGTACACATTTATTGAAAACGTTACCTAAAATTCTGAAAGGTGATTTTGTTTTGAAAACCCTACTTTGTGATATTGATTAGAGAGAGAGAGAGAGTTACGCTTTATTTTGAAAGTGAAATTCCAAAAATTTCGGCAAAAAAGGTCCTCCATTCACCGTGAAGAATCGTCCTTGAATGCGCCTCTAAATATCGATCAATTTGGACTTCCTTCAAAATGGTGCCAGCGTAGTGCGCTGATGACATATAAGAGGATTCGCATGCAAATGGAGAGTAGACGAGATGGCGGCTCAATTTCAAAAGACCGGCATGCGACTCCATCGAGTGATGAACAGTTTACTGTTAAACTGAATATCAAAACGAAGGGTGGGCTGAGGTGAGAAAAGTCGTCTGTGGTCACTAAAATAGTAGGGCTCCCAAATTTCTTCTGCCAGCCATGATGGATTCCTCACCTGATTATCATGTGGCATCATCTCAAGATGTTTCGAATACACTTTTTTCTGACGCCTGCAAAAATCACATTCGTTTAAGGGGATTACTTGCGTATTAAGAATTTCCCCTTTGTTTTCGATGTTCTTGGTAGCCCCAATATTTCATAGAAAACATGCGCCAAGATGTCCTTTCTCACTTCCGGCAGCCGAACTATTATGTCACCATATTGCTGATAGTTCAGGGGGCCTTAAGCGTCTCGTATTGCCATCGGTGCCCTACTTTCACTGAATTTACATATTAGCGAGTACTTACAGCATTTGCTCGCTCTTTAATATATCCCGGTTGTACTGGCGACGCCATCTAAAATTTCTCGTGTTAAATTTCTTCAAACTCCCGTCTCCGCAGGGAAGTTTGTAATGAAGAATTCCCGATTTTATCTTGTTCGTTTTCCATAAAGAGGGGATTAAAAAATATGGACAAATTGCCTCTACACTAAACTTTCTAAGTAACTGAGACCTTGCATCGGTTTTAGGCTACAAGAATTGAAGACATGTACTGTGCCACTCTACTTTCCCTTTCTTCTGCCTCTTAACCCCTTCTAGGATCATTCATCTGGCTCTATCGCTAATAATTCAGCTGTTCCTCATGCGAAATCTGGAAAAACTGCTCGGTTGGTTACGAATAGCACTTATTTACATCCTCTCGGGTTGCTTCTCCAGTCTTGCCTCGGCCATCATGCTTCCCTACCACGTATGTATATGTTTTCGTTTGCACTTGCTGTAATTTTTCCTTCCTGCTTTCATGTCCTTGATACATTGTACATTCTTGTCAGCTGATCCTTTAGCCGCGTAGATACGATTAAAAATATTAGTTGGTGACATAGGCGTCTATTCTGTCCTTATGGAAAAAGCTCGAGTTGGTAGGTTGATCGTCGTCTTCGCTCCATTCAGCTTCTTGTCAAGTCCTGTCGGTGCTGCTTTTTTCGATGTTTTCTTTGTTCTGCTTGCTCGAATCTCGTCAAGCCGTTCGTCCTGTTATTCTTTTTAGGTTCATACGGGACCCACCGGGGCTCATTTTGCTCTCTTTGGTGTTGTCTTTGTGGACTATCTTCAGACTCATGACATTTTCACCTCCCCCTGGACGGCCATTCTGCAGCAAGTTCTGTCAATCTTTGGCGTGCTCTTTGTGGGTTTCCTACCCTGGCTAGACAACTACGCCCATATCTCTGGTTTCATCTCTGGAGTCCTCCTCTCCTACGTTTTTGTGCCTTATCTCGGTTTTGGTTCCTTCAAACTCCCCCCAGGGATCCTCGCCGCAGATCGACCTACGACAAAAAAGAGCAAAAAACGCAGCAAGAGGAAGGGGAGCAAGAAGAAAGGAGAAAAAAAGAAAAAACGAAAGATTTCTTCGGCCCCTATAACTTTTGGCGACGACGACCAGGCAGAGCGCAGTGCTGCTCAGTTGGAGACCTTACTACACCTCATGCAGAGCCGTCGACGGAAGGTTGTTCTTGGCTGCAGCCTCCTTTGGACTGCGCTCTTCATCACCCTATTGGTCGTCTTTCTTCGCTTTCCACTTAGAAGTTGCGTGTGGTGCAAGTACCTCAACTGTCTGCCCTGGACGGAGAACATTTGCGACAAGCTTGAGATTGACGTCTTCGCTCCCACGCAATGCATTTATCCGCTCGTGTAGCATCTAGTTGCTCTGTGTATTGGAAGTGCTGTCCCTGCTCCTCATCCGACCTGTGACTATTTAGGGGGTATTGTGGATTCCCATCTTCCCAGTGACTCTTGGTTTGCTGCTAAAAGTGTCTTAGCCAGTAAAATTTCTGCTCTTGTTACTGCAAAATTCACCGACTATTCGCTGAATCGAATAACTTGTTTGCATGTGGCTGGGGAGGGGGGGGTTAAATCAGTTAGTTAGGCACTGTCGAGGGTATGCACTCATGGGGAACCTATGTGCTTTCTATCTACGAAAAGCGGGCTTCTCGGAACTTTAGTGGGCCTCGAACGCATTGTTGTTCGCCTTTTCGCCAGGACTCTAAGTCTTACCTTTTTTGGGAAATTTCAGATGTTCTTATGGCGAGGAGTCCTGTTTCGTCAATCCTCGTGTCTTGGAGCACGGAAGATCCATTAGAGCAGTTGATGGATGCCGAGGTTTGGGAGTGGCTTGTGATCCCTGACGTTGGGTATTCGGCAAATTCCAACTTTGCAATAGTCGGTGAAGGTTAAAAGAACTGATACAAGGACTTGCCCAGTAAAGTATCACCAAACTTGTCGTTTTATATGGCATACCGGCTCCCCGTCCTAACAGAAACAGTGGTAATGCCTGTTCACTACCGTTCGAGACGCTCTAACTGCTACATTGCTGGCTATTTAATGTCAGTTCCGACATGTATACGTATAATTACCTGACCTGGAGTCATAGTTCGTTATTTGTTACTTTGTTTACCTGCTTTCAGAACCAATTTTAGCCTAATCCAGATAACGTCCTTCATATTGCGAATAATCAAATTTCCCTCAGTCGTTTTTATCCCCTAACACTGACTAAGAGAATTCTTATACCATCTCTCCGTCGGCCTTTGCGGTGCTCTGTACTATCGTGACCATTCAGGATAAATGGTTCCCCAGTCTAAAGTAGGTTGATAAATCTGCATAAACGTCTATATTCGAGAGGTAGTACCAGCAAAGAAAAGAGGTTATAGAATGGTCAACCATTATTTATTCGTGTCACCCCAGATCTCTAGGGCTCTGTCTCGACTGATGGCTGTGAAGGCGCCTTATTGTCGGATCAAGGTTTTACCCCTGTCAACTAAAATGGGAGGAATTTGAGGTCGGTATTGATTTCCTGGTCCTGAGTGCGATGCACGAATCGTCTGGCCCAACCACTCTCTCAGCCAATCGCTTAGTTTTCTTGTAAGAATTTTTATTAATTTTAACTAACGTTCTTGCTTCATTTTTATGTATTCTGGGCGTCCGATTAGTTAAACTACATGGACACCGCGAGACCCCGGGGTTTGAAAGTTCGACCTGAATTCATCTTAATAAAATAAAACTCTTGTGCGACGAATTGATTTGTGGCCCCACTCAGAGGAGGAGGAACGGGAATTGTGAAACTTGTTTACTTACGCCAACGGCCAGTATAACCTGGGCGCGGCATTTAAAAAATATGAATCAATGTAACTGACTGAATGTATAAAGTGTTAGAATATGCGCCTCTAGCTCCTATAGGGGCACGCGCGTGATTTTTCTTCTTATTTATAAGACCAACCCTCAAACGTAATTTAGGTTCCTTCTTAAACATAATAATGCAATTTCAACATTAATTAAGGGAAATATTTAGATCCTAGGTTTCTTTAATCTTGTCCCTAAAACATCCAACTGATTGCATTGGCGGATTCAAACGTGTGTCCAACCTGACGATTGGAGAAGCCATAAATACGAGCATGATTTGCCTCCGAGAACCCTGGGCCAGGCCGGGTCTTCCGAGGAGGACCTCTCTTTGCTCACGGCCGATACTTCGGCCCTCCTATATGCCCATCGAACAATCCACGGTTGGATCCAGCTTATTTTTGTAACTAGTTCCCGTTCCCTAGTTTCTTTTTGTACCTAGGTCATCTAACAAAATGTTGCCCACAACTGCCTTTCACTCACGGTCCTATCGCTTTCCTCGCTCGGGTCCGTCAAATTTTTGTGGCAGCTGTGTTTTCCTACAATTCCAGACAATTTGGTTGGTAAGCTCGTCAAGGTGTTGCAAAAACTCGCTCTCCCGACGACCTCCGTTCCACCACCAAGGAAGCTCAGTCGCCCTGGTGATTTCCACCGGTGGCTCTCCCGTATGGAAGATTACCTCAATGAGATCGACGCCAGTGGCCAAGGTTCTGCGCTTCTCGCCCAGTTAGACGATGAGGTCTACGATCTTGCTCGAGCAGCCGACATCTCGTCCACTATGTCAGCTGCTGATAATCTCCAAAAGCGTCGGCAAATACTCTCTGAGGGTACACCCACTTAGCTGACGCACTCAGAGTTTTGACACCGGACGCAGGCCCTTCACCTTCTTGGATGCCGAGCATATCCTTCTCTGAAGGCCGCCGCTATGGAGCAGTTGCTCCTTGAAAAATTAACCCACGGCGTTTCTGATACTGAGGTACGCAAAATTTTCCTCCACCAGCAGCCTTCCACCTTGGACAACACCTGCCTGGCCCTGCCGGAGCAAGCTTTCCAAGGTGTCTATGCCTCCCCCTCACGGGTGCCCTTAGGAGCTGCCGTTGTTTGCCACCATGCCTCAGTGAATGCCGGTACGCAGATGCCCCGGAGATGGCGTTCCATTTTTCCTCAGCAGTCCAATTGGCGTCGCTAACCTCTCCGCCGATTCACCGGCCCTCATACCCACCACCCTATACAAGCCATCGATATGGGCCCAAGAGTAAATGACGGTGCGTGCTATTTTGTGTCTGACACAGTTGTTTCATGCCTATGTTCTGCAAAATGTTCTTTGGTTTGAGGTTTTGTAGGCAATAATAGTCTTTCATGCTTAGTAGACTCCGGCGCTGTTTGCCCTTCGATAAGTCAGCAGTCCTTTTTTAAGTTTCAAACGAGGATTAGGTATAGTGATAAGTCTAACATTACCCTGCATACGGCTAATGGTTCTAATTTTAGCCATACAGTCCTAGTGAAATTCTCGTTGGAACTCTCATGATTTAGTTTTAAGCACCAGTTTATTTTGTCCACAGACATAACCTGGGATTTTATCATAAGCGTTGACTTTTTGCACGAGTTCAAATGTTCCCTTAACTCTGTTAAACGTCTCTAATTACGGCCTCTGTCAATGTACTCTTTCCTTGTTGTATCCATAAATCCCGTAAGCTACCTATGTGTAAATTCGCAGTTAATGCGAAGGAACTAATTTCGGTCCATCTTTACCAGAGCAGCGTCAAAAAGTTAGGTAACGACGACTTTATGGGTATATTTGACTGCGAACCAATTCTTGAATTGACTTCCTCTTCGACGCCTTTAGATGGCAACGGCAGCGGATCGAGATCAGTTGAACTGAGCTTGTCAGGCGGGTGACAGCGGACGTGTTCAAACCACCTCATTCGTCTTTCTTTGATGGCCTGAGATATCGTAATATTGTCGCAGCAAGTGCGGACTGCCTCTTTTGGGACTTAGTTGGTGCATTTTACTCGAAGGATGGTCATAAGGTAGTGATTATCAAATACCCTTATTCTTCGTTCATCTTCCACGCACTAAGCCCAGCATTCGCAACCGTAGAGGACGACTGACCAGACGGATGTACGGTACACACGGATCTCCCTAGTGATGGAGATGTCGTTTCGGGTCCATAGGCACTTCCTAACGATCGAGAAAACCCGACGGGTAGCGTCGATTCGGGAGAGCACGTCATCTTTACTCTGTTCATTGGGCAGCATCCCCGTCCCGAAATATTTGAAACTGTCTACTTCTTCAAACTGACAGCCATTAATCCCGAGGGGTGCCTTCTCCTCGGCAGGGATGCAGTTCGAAAGCAATTTGTTCTTCCCAGTGTCTATGGATAAGCCGACCGAAGAAGTGATCTCGTTCACCCGTGCCACCACAGACTGTAGATCACCAAAGCTTGAGGCTAGTGAAGCGATATCGTAAGCGTAGTCTAGGTCAATCAGGGGGCGTCTGGCTGCAAATTCCACACCATCTGAACCGTGTAAGGCCCTTCCGAGAATCCAGTTAATGGCGTAGTTTAATAAAATGGGTGACAGGATGCAACCTTGCCGAACACCAGATCGGACATCAAAGGGTTGGGAGAGATTGTTGTGGACGAAGGCCCCCACAGTGTTAGAACCATATAAGGCTTTGATCATGGAAAGGATTTTGCCGGCACACAATCTCCACAGGGACTCAGGATGGACGGAATCGAACGCAGCGGGGAAGTCAACAATGCAGAGGGCCGTCGGTTACTGTTGGCCATGGCGGAATTCCAGAATGCACCTCACTGTGAATATCTGGTCCACGCATGCACGCTCAGCTGGGAATCTGGCTTAATTGGGCCTCGTCCTAAAGTCACACAGACTGAGACCGTCTGAAAAAGACGATAGTGAAGACCTTGGCAGCACCGTCGACAGTGCTTGTGCCGCGTTAGTTCTTACACTTTTTCTTATCTCCCTTCTTGAAAACAGGCTCAAGGATACCGAACCCCAGGCATTGGGAACTACTTCGTCTCTTCACGCTTTCTCAATCACCAGGGTGCCAGAGCTTTGTAGATTTTTGTAGGAATACCGTCTTCTCCGAGCGTCTTGTTGTTGTTCAGCCTCTATATTGAATCGGCGGGATGTAGGGGAACTAGTTGGGGTTAGCACCACATAGATAGCATTTGGTCGCTCCATTTGTCTGGTACAGGTGGGGAATGCTCCTGTGGCCGCCTCTAACTGGTACCCAACTCTCACCTGTGGCTCCTCGAAGTTGGGTTCTTCCCAGCGGCCACACCCCGGGCAACCGTCACGACCGGCGGGCTAAACCAGGTGAGGGTCTCCGGTGTTGTGTGTGCCTCCACACCCGGTATGTCTGACTCCCGAACTTCCCACCTCCCCCCTCTCAAAAAGTCCTACGGTGGGGGCGATAGCAACCCCGTAGGCGGCCCAGGCGTACCCGGGTAGTTCTCCCACTAAAACAAAACCGTGACCCATCGCGGAGTTCGGCGGCCATCAGGGATGTCTAAGCAGCCCTATTTAGAGACAACACTGCTTGCCTCCTCGCGGAGGAAGGAGCTTGAAAAGATGTCCTAAACAAATGCTGGTTATCACGTCTTCTACAGCCGGCCGCGGCTCGCAGATCGCAAAATACGCGATCGTAAAACTCAAACAAACAACAATATCCCCGTCCCAATCCCCCTCGCCATACCCTCCAGGCTGCTCGGGTGAGTCCACTCACACTAGCTGCCTGGAATGTTCGTTCCCTTTTAGACAATGTTAGGAGCAACCGGCCGGAACGGAGGACGGCCCTAGTCGCTCGGGAACTGGCGCGCTTCAAGGTGTACCTTGCTGCTCTCAGCGAGACCCGATTCTCTGACCAGGGTCAACTGGAGGAGGTGGGTGCCGGCCACACCTTCTTCTGGAGCGGCCGGCCAAAGGCAAAGTGACGCGACGCTGGTGTTGCCTTTGCCATCCCGAAGGACATCGTTGGACGTCTGGCTGTCTGCCACAGGGTATTAATGATCGCCTGATGAGCCTCCGCCTGCCTCTTCAGGGAGACCCGTTTGCCACCATAATCGGCGCCTTCGCTCCCCCAATGGTGAGCTCTGATGCGGCGAAGGACAAATTCTGCGAGGACCTGCACGCCCTGCTAGCGACTGTTTTGAAAGAGGACAAGTTAATTGTCCTTGGTGACTTCAACGCCCGCTTCGGGACAGACCACGCTGCCTGGCAGGAAGTGCTATGTCCCCACGGTCTCGGTAGCTGTAACGATATCGGCCTCCTTCTTCTGCGCACGTGTGCGGAACACCGTCTCCTGCTGACCAACACCTTCTTCCGCCTTCCGACGCAGGAGAAGGCCACGTGGATGCACCCTCGGTCGCGGCGCTGTCATCTGCTGGACTATGTTCTCGTCCGGAGGCGAAATCGACAGGACGTGCTGGTAACCAAGGCGATCCGCGATGCCGATGGTTGGACAGATCATTGCCTCTTCATCTCCCAGATGAGGCTGTGACTGCAACCCCGACGAAGGCCCCAAGATAAGAGGACGCAGGTAATTTAAATATTCTTTGATTAAATTTTGCCTGCTCACTGTTTTGATTTCAGTAACCAAATAACCGAGAAACTGGAGGACCGACATGCTCCAGATGATAATGCTACCTTGGAGACACGATGGTGTCAACTACGAAATTTCATCCAGTCCACCACCCTCGAAGGCCTCGGACGCGCACGCCGTCAACACCAGGACTGGTTTGACGACAATGACGCCAACATCAGCAACTTACTCGCGGTGAAGAATGGATTACACAAAGCCTACATGGACCTTCGGACTGACGCCACCAAATCAGCCTTCTTCAGATTCCGGCGCCTTGTACAGCAACAGCTGCGGGAGATGCAGGGCACCTGGATGGTCCGCAAGGCTGAGGAAATCCAGGGGTATGTGGACCGCAATGAAATGAAAAACTTTTTCCAAGCCATCTACGGCCCGTGTATCAAGGGGACCGCACCGCTGCTCAGCTCTGATGGCACAACACTGCTGACAGAGAAATCAGTGTCCTTAGTTGCTCATCAGCCATCTCCGATGCTGCCATTGACCGGCTCCCTCAAGTGAAAACGAACAATGACCTGGATCTGCCGCCTTCCCTACCAGAAACCATCCGGCCCGTGCGGCAGATTTCCAGCGGTAAAGCACCGGGATCCAACGCAATCCCGGTCATGCAGAAATTTGGCTGTCCCGAGCAGTTCACGCACATGGTGCGTCAGCTTCATGACGGGATAACGGCGCGCGTCACTGACAACGGGACGGTATCCGAAGCATTCGCAGTGACCAACGGAGTGAAGCAGGACTGCGTATTGGCTCCCACCCTGTTCAGTCTCATGTTCTCGGCTATGCTGATGGACGCCTACCGTGATGAGCAGCCTGGGATCCGCATCGCCTACAGAACTGACGGGCACATTCTCAACAGTCGGCGTATGCAGATTTCAACGCGCGTGTCTACGACTACAGTCCATGACTTGCTCTTCGCAGACGACTGCGCCCTTAACACTGTGACGGAGGAGGACATACAAAGGAGCATGGACCTCTTCGCCGAAGGCTGCGCCGATTTTGGATTAACAATCAGTACAGCCAAAACGGTTGTCATGCACCCACCCGCCACCCAGCGCGGAACACAATGTTCCCCGAATCAATGTCAACGGTGCTTACCTCAAAAACGTGAAAACCTTTGCTTATCTAGGAAGCACGCTGTCACGCAACACGAGAATCGATGACGAGGTTGCCCAACGGATCTCCAAAGCTATTCAGGTCTTCGGCCGGCTGTAGGCCTCCGTGTCGAATCGCTACGGTATTCACCTGAACACCAAACTGAAGATGTACAAGGCCGTCGTCTCTACGATACTCCTTTACGGAGCGGAGACCTGAACCGTCTACTCGAACCAAGCCAGGAAGCTGAATCACTTTCATCTCAGCTGCCTCCGCAAAATACTGAAGCTGAGATGGCAAGACAGGATCCCGGACACGGTAGTCCTGGAGTGGACTGGAATCCTCAGCATCCACGCCATGCTGAGGCAAGTGCAACTGCGATGGAGCCGCCACCTGGTAAGAATGGACGACGAGCGACTACCCAAACGACTTTTCTACGGAGATGTCGCTACGGGTGGTCGCTGACAGGGAGGTCAAATACGACGCTACAAGGACACTTTGAAGAAATCGCGGAAGCAACTGCAAATCAACCCGGAGAACTGGGAGGACCTCGCCCAGGATAGACTGGCATGGAAAAGATCCGTGAAGACTCGTTCGGCAGTCTATGAGGCCAACCGGATCGCCGCCGCCAAGGCCAAAAGAGCGGCACGCAAGTCACCAGCGCCCTGGACCAACACCGCCAATGCCCAGGCCCTGCCAACTTGCCCGCGCTGTCAACGCATCTTCCGTGCGCCAATCGGCCTGGTCGGACATATTCGGACGCAATGCACCAACAATCAGACAATTCCGATTTCTACGTCAAATTCTGCCAACCCTCCTTCAAACTCCCCAACTCTCACTCCTGGCATCAATTTTCATTACTCCCACCATCATAGAGACCACATCCCTCTCCTCATCGCCTGTTACCCCCACCACTGCAACCACCACCGCCTTCACTACCACCACCACCACAATCAGCGATGGGGACTCTCATAAACTGTCCTCAATGCGACCGCACATTCATCTTACGCATCGGCCTGGTCGTTCACTTGCGAATCCATCGTACAAACACTGGTGAACCAGTGCCTGGAGCACCAACACACAGCAGAGATCGACACCTCCACTGCCCTCAATGTCATCGCGCATTCACTTATCGCATGGGCCTATTCGGTCACATGCGCATCCATGACAGCGGAATTCACCGCAATGCTGAAAACACCGATACATCATGCACACCCTCCGCTCCTGCCATTCTTACCGCCACTGCCACCCCCACTACCATGAATGACATCCCCCCCAGCCTCTACCGATTTCTCCTGACCACAATGTGCCCGCAACTTCAACTCACGCATCGGCCTGGTCAGTCACCGGCGAATCCATCGCACGGAGGCTGGTGAACCACTGCCTGGTGCTCCGACATACAGTCGCCGCGCCCGCTTCCACTGCCCTCACTGCTCCCACACATTTACACACCGCATGGGCCTATTATGACACATGCGCCTCCACGACAACCTGCGGTAAACCCCCGGAGGCTTAGCCACATCAGCGCACACCATCTACACTTATACATAGACAACACCCTCACAATCATCATAATGTACCTGATAAAATACGGCGTCCTAGAAACCGTGGCTTGGAAGGTTGCCAATCTGACGCTTACACCAGACCACGCCATCGGCCCAGTGTATGTGCTGTGTGTGTCGAGTGGCTGACCAGTGGACTGGGAGTCAGACGGCGATGGCTCCTCCATATCCCTTGATTTATTGAATCCTGGTGTGTGCGTTATGGGGGCCAGGTCGTGCTGTGGCGCGCGAAAACGGGTACGCCGACCGTCAGTCAATGCGCCCACTCCCACATCAGACAACTGATTGGCTTGGATGGTGTTCTGGTTGTGGGGGTTGGGGAGAGAGTGAGGTCAACAACTCAGCGCATTTTCCTCACTTAACAATCTGACGCGCTTGAAACTATCAGGGTGCGCTTAAAGCCGTGGCTTGGAAGGTTGCCAACTGACGGGATAACTCGGACCGCGTGGTCAGCCCAACGTGTGTTTTGCGTGGAGTGGCTGACTGGCGGACTGAGAGTCAGGCTGCAATGGCTCCTTCTTAATGTGGCCTTTATGGCACTCCCACACCGTGGGATCCGAGTCAGGTGTGGTGGTACACCCAGGGGCGGCTCCGACCGCGCCAGCCGCCCGCGCCTTCTCCCAGCTCGGGTCTTTTTGACTCTGTCTTGACACCGGGCTCAGGTGGGGGAGGAGGAGAGAGTGCGGTAGCTGCAGCGAAGGCTACTGTCACTTAAAACTAATTCACGCGCAAGTCACCGTCCCTGCATTACCTGGTGTGGAGCATACGGTGAACCTCATCGAAATCGACGGTTGAACTGTCGTATTGAATCGGCAACTTCTCCCTCGGAAGAGGGATCGCACGACACTGCATAGATTGGAAAGCGATGAAACTCGGCTGCAGATTTTGATTAATTGTTCGTCAAAGTTGCGGATTCACTCGACGAGCTCACGTCGGACATTGGCCGACTTGTCAGCAATAAAGCCACCATTTACCTCGCGAGGGCTCGAGGGCTTACTACTAACTTGGCGGATACTTTGGTCGAGTTTTTGAGGTCTGCTTCATTAAGGTCGCTATTTTAGACCGAAAGTTTTGCCGGTCATCTCTAGCCGACTTCGTGGTCATGTTCCGGAGTTGGTGCAAGGAAGCATCTGTTGGGACCTACATCGAACCTTCGGAGCAGACTACTGTATGGTTCGTTCACTAATCCAGTCACTGTGGTGCCGTTGGGTGAATCCGAGAATTTTCTCCGCTGCTCCATAGCCAGATGTCTTCAGTGATGACCGTGGTCATTACCCTCTCTGTCGGCTCGGGTCGTAAAACGGGGCCGGATTTTCATGTTAAGGGCCTCGGTAGTGCTGGGTTGCCGGATTTTCGTGACATCGAGGAGTCTCGCACGTGCTGTTTTGGGTGCAGATGAGAGGTTAATTTTCCGGTGTGTGTGAACGAGGGAACCTGGTCAGACCCAGCGGCGTTACCAGTTTTGGCACCACGCCTAGATCTGTTATCGTGTACCCAGCTGTGGAACCTTGAACCAACTAGGATTTAATTTATCTTGCTGGTGGTATGGCCGTCGTTTGAAGAGCAATTCAACAGATGTTTGTGGTAGTGTTGAAAGTACGTGTTGGTGATAAACAGTCGGTTTTGATCAGCGAACTTCAGCATTCTCTGAGCACTGTAGCATCGAGAGCCAAGCCCAAACTGACCAATAAGATGACTGTTTTATCAGTCCCGGGTCCAGTCCGACCTTTCTAGTCCCCCGCAAGGATCACAGAGCATGGCGAGGGTGTTTTTCAACTTACTCGTTCAGCTTCGAGTAGAAGGTCTCCTTATCGCGCTGTTCGGCACCTGATGTTGGTGCGTACACTGAGACGACGGATATGTTAGTAAAGTGACCCTTCTGTCGCGCGTAAGCCATCCGGTCATTGACTGGCTCCCATGCAAGTAGTGCACGGTATACCTGTTCTGAGAGGGCAATAGTCACATCGTGTCTACCAGAAGAGCCGCGTTGGCCGCTGTGGTACGGCATGAAGTGGGAGTCAACTCCCGGGATCTTTATTTCTCTTGTACCTTAGTCGGGGATTCCGACTTCTTACAGGCAGCAGGCATCCACTGGGTACTGTTGAAGGCTGCGCGCCGGCAGACTTTGTGTACCTGTGTCCAGAAATTTTTACTGATCCCAGCATCCAATAGGAAAAGTCCGTTCCTGGTTGAGTAATCCAGCTTGTATACTATTCGCCACTCCCACACCACTGGGCAAGGTTTGTGGTACGCTCCGGTTCCCGCGGACGCAGTAGCATGGATTTCAATACCATGATCGGACCATTTTTGTGAGGTATTTGGGGATTTTGAAGACAGGTGGGTCCCCAACGGCCGCTCGGATCGTTTGTTAGAGGTGGTCTTCCCTAGCGCTTTAGATGAAGAACCTATCCAGAAGGCAGTGGTGGCACGCAAACTTATTCAATGGCAGTTCGCGGTTGCCATGTCACAGTGCCGTTATCGGGATGTGCGGCATTTTTTAAGGCAGTCGGTGTTCCAGACCTCAGCCCTCCGCGCCCCGGTAGAACTGTCACTGCTGGTCCGTAACTGCGTACTTTTCAGACCTGAGAGCCTGCTTATTTCCCAGCTTACCTTCGTTGAAGGCCGTTCCACTATGCGCCACCTGTGGACACGCCGTGTGGCCAGCAGCTAGGCTAACAGGTAACCCGTCTTCTCGGGGTCTTCCCACAAGGATCCCAACTAGACGGCTTCCGATCTCTTACAGAACGAATTGGGTGCTCTTATTAGCGATATGCTTAGCGTCTCACTTGCCTTGGTCACCCGCGATAGTTTTTTAATGAAAAAGGATGGTTCAATGTGACTGTGCATTAGCTATAGGAAGCTCAGCACGGTGATCAAAAATTTTACGAATTGACACGAATCTGTACACCTCCGCCGATAATACTACTTTTCCGATCTTCCATCTAACTTCCGGATGCTTGTAAGTAGAGGTGTGGCCAACTGACAGGGAGATGAATGCTTTCGCAGTTGCTTCAGTCCTTTAAAAGTTTGAAACGATGTCCTTCGGGCAAGCGAATGCGCCCAGTACCTTCCAGCGACTAATGAATCAGGTCCTAATCCAACTAATTCCCACTTCCTGGTTAGTTTACATGGATGACATTATTGTTCTCAGGAATGATTAGGACAGTCATCTTCAAAATATCCGAGCCGTGTTTGAGAGTCTACGGCATGCAGGTCTGGCCATTACGTCCTACAAGGGCGTTTTTAGGAAGCCGCGCGTCAAGTTTTGTAGGGCATGTTGTCTCTTCCACTGCAATAGAAACCGACAGAAAGGAATTTCAATTCGGGAGTGGCCCAACTGCCCGGATGTGACCGAGGTTTGACGCATTTTAGGTCTCGTCTCCTACTACGGATTATTTATCAATTATTATGCCCATATACTATGCCTACTCTACAAGCTAGTGCAGAAAATCTTCAAATTTAACCGAACTATTGATTATGCAAACAGCTTCGCCTAACATTTGCGATGAGGCAAGGAAGTTTATTTTAGACGCCGATGCTTGTGACACCGTGATAGACATAGTCCTCTTTGAGCAGCAGTCAGACTGTACCGAACGCGTTATGCAGTACCTGAGTCGATCACTGACGAAAGCAGAGCGACGCTATCGTGCGAACCTGGAAAAGATAACTAAATAAATTGTATAGTTAAGGCCCAGAGGGCCCCACCATTCCAAACTTAGTACCATGGGGAAAATAAATACAAAGTGGATAATTGCTGTTCTGTGTGAGCAACCATATGAGCGACAGAAATGAGTAGTTTGTTAGGCACATCCAATTCCCAACGGCTTGTCATTTTTAAATCAATGGTCAACCATATTTTGAATATATGGTGAACTAGGAAATAATCAGTGAAAAAATTACGGTTAAATCGGGGACAGAGTTCATCGAGCCCCCAATTCAAAAAAAAACTAGGAGAAAAAAACTGCTTTTCTAAGGGATTAATAGCTAGAGTTGATAGGATTGGTACGATGCAGTGAGATAGGACCGTGATGTTGATGAAAAGGTGTTAGGGTTCAAAACGCTCCTTGTTGTGGGAGAGATCATATAACAGCCAGAGCTACTATTCACAGCCATCAGAGGGAGGAGACGGGAGGAGCTCATCGTTGACAACAAAATTGGAATGAAGAGAGAACAGTAGAAGTCACAAGATCATCACCGAGATGTGACCTTGCTGACTGCATAGTCCACCAACAAGGTGAAGAAAACAGTAGAACTCGCCACGATCATCAACCGAGGTTGTGGAGCTCATAGTCACGGTAGCAAAAACATAGGAATGCATCAAGGTTGTCAACAGTTGGCAATTATGGTTAAACTGCCACTTTAAGTCAGACCCCGTTCTTCTTAACATGTGTGCGTGAGATGCAACTGCCTAGGACCTTCACCTCCCATCTATACATCAGTTGGTAGGTGTCGACACTTACATCTCACGGCTACCTCGAACCCTACGGGTCGCATCAGAAGAAGCCCGACTGCACCTGCAGGACGGACAACGGTATCAGAAAGCATTCTACGACCGCTTAGCACACGGGACCCATTATCAGGTAGGCGACATCGAATGGATGCGCAACTTTGCGACATCGAATGCGATACCCGCGAAATTTAACCCTGTTTGGATTTTGCCATATGTCCTCGCCAACGTTCTCTCGGATACGACCTGTCTCGTCCGCAGTCAAGGTACACCATACTCTGCCCAATTCACGATCCACTTCAACCGCCTCAAACCAGGACCACCGTTAGATGAGGTTTTCGATCACTTAGATCGACAGGTCGGGTCTTGATAACGAACCGGTCAATAAATATGTAGCGGTTCATCCGAAACTTGGCTATGCAATGCCCGAGGTCTTCAGGGATCAAAAAAAATACTGAAAACTCGTGGTGGTACCCCGGAAGGTGGACCGGATACCGGATACTGCTGAGCAAAGCAGACTCTTTTAAGGAGGCAGTAATGTAGAAAAATCTAACCACGTGCTCCCTGTAGAAAGTTCTAGAACCATGTGTGTGCCATAGAAAGTTCTAGAAAACAGCGCACAATTCTTCATCATATTTATACGACTAGCGCTTAAACACAAATTATGCTTCTTATTCAATTTCTACACATCATTATGTAATTTAAATAGTAATTAATTGAAAGTATGTCTAGCTTAAGTTTTTTTATTCTCTTTTCCCTAATATATCTCAATCAATCATCACCGACGGGATCCAACCTTGACAATGAAGAATACAGGCGAGAATTGAACTCCAACAACCCTATTTCGGCCGAGTCCAACGGCCAGGATCCCCTCGCTGCTGCCCATCCTTCGCTCCTCCCGGATCCATACTGGACAATCTTCCCTCGGATTTCGATTATTTTTGTACCTTTCCGTAGTTTCTTTCTGTACTTAGGTTTATTAGTATACTGTTCTCACTAACGTTTTCTTTTCCCTCCTTGGTCAAAGCTACCATCATCTTGGCACGTTACAGTAAACGTCTCACTTTGTAAAGTGTTCCAGGGTCGTTCCACCCATTGGCTTAAGAAGAACGTTCTGAGGTGCAATCATAAGCCTTCGCTGTTGACCTTTTAAGGATGCCTCGCAGATGAGCTCGGCAGGCAAACTCGAAGAAATCCTCCACTCTCAGTGAGGAAGCATGCCCCGGAATGTCCAGTGCAGGTTACACTTAAAGTGGCTTTCAGAAATGGCGAAATAAGCCAAGCTCTTTCAACCTGTCTTGGTATGGTAAAGCCTTACGACCTTCGATCATTTTCGTTGCTCTGCGTTACATCTGTTTGAGGAGGTCAACATATTTCTTCATCCACGGCATCCAGGCTCGCATTCCGTATTGTGAATGTGGTCACAAGAGCATGCCAACGATTTTTCCGAAGAGATCAGTAGGGAAAGTAGTAAACGCACGTCTGATCCAGTGCGGCGTACTTGTTGCCTTCTGGGTGGCTTTCTTACGGGGTTCTGAGGGTATTAAGGTCGAGGTTGTCCACATACCCAGCTCTTTGTGTGTTTCCACCTGCCGTGTTGGACATCGCAAAAGATTTTGTTGGTTTACAGAAAGCCCATTAAATGCCTTTTGGTAATGCGCTCCATTATTTTACAAGCTATGCAAGTTAAACTGACAGGTCGTTAATTTACACAGTCAAGTCGTGAACATTCCTTATAGACCGTGGTAATAAAAGCACACTTCCTTTCTTCCGGGAGATCAACTTCTTCAAAGGGTTGCTGTAATATGATAGTCAGTGGTTCGCACAGTTCGTCAACAGGTTGTTGAAGAGCTAGTGCAAGAACTCTATCCGGCCTGGGCAATATCGCAAGCTTCCTATGAAGTAATTCGGCCCTAACTATGGACGGTGAAAAGGCTAAATTTTCTGTTTTTGTTGTGGCGCAGGAGGAGGAAAGGAGAGAGAGACTTTGGGTTGACAAACGACTTAAGCAGCAGCAAAAAATTAGGCTCTCAGGGAAGATGGACTGAATGAAATTGGAAAGAAGGAATGCCTTAAGCTTGTCATCGGTCTACAGGTTTCCGTTTGCAGACCTAGGGGTAGGGATCATTTCCTGAGTTCTCTTTGTACGTCTTATGTAGCCATATAGCATATTGGGGTTTTCCAACTAATCTTGCAGTACGTTCAGGTTAAACTTCCTTCGCAGCTTAGTAGCCGCACTCTTAGGAACGTTGCATTGTTGTTTATATTCCCATAAGTGTTCATCAGGGCCGGTTTGTCTGCAACGCCTTCAGAAGTGATTTAATTTCTGAAAGAGGCCTGCAACTTTGAGTTTATTCACTTTGGGCGGTTTGTCGTTGTCTTTCTTCTGAGAGGAAAATTAAGGTAAACAATATTTTTCAGTAATGAGAGGAAAGTCATCCAATGGACCTTATCTCCAACACGTAGTTCTGTTTGACATGATACCTCTGACATTTGTCTTCTCATAAATGGGTAGTCCCCCTTCCAAATGTTCCTTTTCCACTTATCAGGTAAATTCGGTTTGGAAAACAGTAAGTAGTCGAATTAGAGCGTAATTTTATCGGATTAGCCTAATGGTGGTCGATCCTGTAGGTCTAACTCATTCTCCTCATCTCAATTAAAGATCAGGTCAGGGCAAGTTGGCTGTTTTCCTTCCCTTGCCCGTGTTCCAAAGGTGACGTTCTAGCAGAGAAGCTTGTCTGTTACCGATTGTAGTAGTTCGTGGTTGAAGTTCTCTGGCAGCCGAATGTTAAGGTCGAAGGCGGTTGGTTCAAATTCGAAGATAAGTGAATTCTCGAATTTTAAACCGATTTCTTCGTTTCCTGTTGAAAATATTAGCTTTATTATTGACCATTTATTGTATTTCTACCTCATTATCAGCTGCACACACCTGCAGTTATTGAAATTGGTGAAAGGGAGAAATTTACAGTTTTAAACTTTTTCACCCTACATAGCCTCATTAAAATTCTCGCAGATTTACGTCAAAAGGACGGAATCTAAAGGTTAATTCTAGAAATAAAGTTGAAATTTTGTAAGTTTACCTTATTTCCAGCGAAGAAAAATTTGCAGTAACTGGTATACCAGTTGATATAATTTTTCATCCTGCATAGCCTCTTCGCTAATTCTATTTCAGTTTAAACTCGTTACCTAGCAGATATTTGTTTGCTGTGCCATGCTTAAAACACATATTTCAAATATTACATCTTTTAATCCGCCAAACGTCACTAGTGACAAATTTCCTTTCGTATTATTGATTTGAAAAATACTTATATTTTAAAATCAATATGAAACCCCAGTCAGTGCTTAGACGCAAACATCCTCTTCGCGTGAAACTTCCACTAGAGCAACCCACCGTAAGCATGAAGAAATTAGACCTTGACGCCCTGGAAAACTTTAATACCTTTATGTCTGAATATGGTTCTCTCTTCACGATCCTTGGTACCATTTTTGAGGTAAAGTTTTCTTCACTCATTTCTCAAACTTGCGTGAAACTAGAGCCTTTTATAAACATGGTCAGTACTGAGTCAATTGACCGACATAAGAGAAGTTTCAATTTTCTTTTAAAAAACGTCCCCAAGAGTAACTTTAACTTTAAAGTCGCTGAATCTAAAAGGTTGTCTTCCCGTAGCAAAAACTCGCCAATTCTGGTCAAACGTTTTTCAGCGATTGAAGTTGACCTTATTTCTCTTAGCATGAGCACTCAGCTCAATATTTTAAAAAAACGAGTTGTTTATCTGTAGGGATAAAGCCCCAATGGAACGTCGGGTTTCATCCTCATTAGCAAACAAGAAGCCTTGGTCTACACCTGCAATACCAAAAGTTATCTCAGAGGTTTGTCCTGTATCTAATGCAAGCCCGCGGCCCTCCGGATTGACAGGAATTTCGATTTCAGCTGAATCTTCACTCGTTAACCTTGTTCCTGCTTTCAGTGAAATGGTATCAACGCCACTTCTTTCTCATCCCGAGAAAACCATACCTGCTATAGCTGCCAAATCTAGTAAACCTAAGAAAACTCATAGTAAATATGAATCATTGGCTAAGCCAGGCATTAAAATCAGCAATCTCATTACCGATGAGAAACCTGCTAACCCCTCAGCATCTACAACAGCTGCGAACGCTAACGTTAGCATCTTTCCTAACCCAAAAAGTGTCCGAAATCCCCAAATAATTAACGCTTCTAATTATATTACCAGTTTTTCGAAATCATTTATTTCTTTTTCAAATGCATGTTTTCCGCCAATTTATGCTAACTTTCCTCAAAATCTCATTTCTATGCTACCTCCTATCTTTCCAAGGCCACAATATAGCCTTCCCTTCCATGGTTTTCATCCAAATGTACCGTTGTACAATAATCTCAGTTCTCTTAACAGTAACATTTCGACAAATTGCAGACCAGAGCAATTTTGTTTCCCACCTTTCGTTTCTTCTTTCCAGTTTTTTTCTCCGTCACCAAATTATCCTTTTTTATAAATACTGATGTGCGTAACCGGCAGCTCAGGAATACGCTCAACTTAGTTTCACTCAAGGCGAAATCAGTTGTAAATAAGATGGCTGAGCTTAGAACAGTAGCCTTTGAGCTTGATCCAGATGTGCTGTGCATCACTGAATCCTGGGCTCACTCTCTTATTTCTGACTCGACGATTGCTATAGATAATTTCAATTTGTACCGACAAGACCGCGCTGAAGAACGTGGCGGTGATTGCCTTCTTTATATAAAGTCATCCTTTGCACATTTTCCTTTTCAGCTGAGCCTTTCGTCCTTTTCTGATAATGCATGCTTTGCTTCGGTCATCGTCCCGCACAATAAAAAAAAGCGGTAATTGTCTGTGTCTTTAATCCTCCGTGTTATTCTGGCAATGAAAGCGAGCTCTGTGAACTATTTGAAAAATTTGCAGACACTCAATTTGATGTCAAAATAATCATAGGCGATTTTAATCTGGCAGACATTGACTGGCAGACAAATTCCTCTCCCCCTAAACATCAGAAATTTGTCGATAATATTAACCTTTCAAGCTTGTCCCAACTGGTCAGATCAGTTACTAGAAATGACATATATTGACTGGCAGGCAAATTACTCTCCGCCAAAACTTCATAAAATTTTCGATACTTTAAAATTTTCAAACATGTCCCAACTGGTATGTTCAGTGATTGAAATGAGAGCATTTTCGATGTAACTTTTACACATGACGTCCACCCTCAATGAATTTCCATCGTGATCTATTCACATGTGATCACGCACTAATTAACTGTTTTTTTTCCATTTTCCCTTTCAAAAAAGCCCAAAGTTAAATGCAAAAACCATGACTTTGTTAACACAAGCCATGAATTAATAAATTATTTCATAAGCACTATAGATTGACATAGCATATAATTAAATAACGATCCAAACTGTTCCATGGCCTATTGAAGAGCCTTACAGAAACATTCTAGACTTATATCCTGCTTAAGATTTTTAATTCAAACGCAGCCTCTTCTACTGTTCCACATTTTCTCCAAAACAGACTTAAAAATTGCCAAAGCAACTTAACGATCCGCCTAAAAGTACTTTGTCCCTTTACTTTTAGGTTTGCACAAATATTTTAATAAGCATTGAAAATAAGGATCGCGAGAGATAGGCATAGGAAGTCTCGGGCACAAAGTGATGCCAATTCATCTAACTCTGTTGCTCAAGTCTTTCATGTTCGGTCATCGGCTAAGCGTCTGAATGTAACCCCGCCCTTAATCGACTGTGACATAAAATGTGTTACAGACGATTTGGGTCAAGCAGAGTTGTTAAATTTGTTTTTTGCCAACCACTTTACCTCTGAAACTAGCCCCACTCCCACAATTCCTCTGCTTTCAAATTCACTTCAAACAACCATTAATTTCTCGCCTTCAAGTATTCAAAAGGAAATAGCTCACATAAAAAAATTCACATTCGGTTGGAACTGATAACATTCCAAACTTACTTATTAACGGTTAAGGGATTTTAAACCTTTACTAAGCAAGTTATTCTCAGTATTTCTCGAAAATCTTTTCTTCACCGATTATTAGAAAACTTCTATTATAATACCAGTTTTTAAATCTGGTTACCGCTCGGATATTCATAACTATCGCGGAGTTCATAAAACGCCCTCTCTTGCTTAACTTGTAAGTATTTGTACAATTTACATCTTTGCATCTTTCTTGTTCACCTGAATCTTTATTATCGCTTGTTTTAATGTGCTAAATAAAAACACAACAGCCAGCTTCAACCGGCATGTTGAGCAATACCGTAACG